>CAXKVY010002569.1:0-33175 GCA_964058915.1 Tetropium fuscum
AGAACGGTTCTGAAAAAAGAACGGAACCGTTCTCACCGGTTCATCAATTTCACCTGTTCAGTACCATCTCTACTTCTGGGAGACCCAATTTGTATCTGGAGACGAATCTGGGTCCGCCCTAAGCTTTTCCACCTCCCAGCGTAATAGGTGCTTTGGCCAAAACAATGTGTCGTTATTGGTAAGTAACCCACTTTTCGGGTACAACAACAAACATCAAACGGTTTTTTCTAATGTTGATATTAAATTAAACATTTTTTTAATGTAAGAAACGCATCCAAATGTATAGCAGGTACTTGTCTATACGCAATTTCTACACATATACTTAAAACGTGTCAAGACCTGTCACAAAATAGGTACGGTTTCGAAAGCGTGTACCCTTTTAACTTTGCGACACACAAACACGGAATTTTGTTACATGATTCCCTATTTGTGTTAACAGTAACGAAAATTAGGAATTGTGTCACACCTAGGAGGAAGTGTGTAACACATTACCCAAGTTGCGCCTTCTGACAAAAATAGGGAATTTTGTGTGTAGCTGCCATGTTTTCCATTATTGTTTCTTGTTTGACTTTTGTAAACAAACATAAAAACGACTATTTGTGTAAAAATAAAGCACCCATTTGATTAATCTTTAATGAACAATTGTAAAAGTTACTTATTAAATAATTTCTTGGTCAAAATTCGAAAATATTATTAACATTAAATTATTATTATCATTATTTTTTGAAAAATATTTGTTTTATACCTTTTTTCTATGAATGCCCCTTTTACTGTTGCTAGTACATTGAAAAATTACACCAAAAATAATATATCTTCGCAAGAGAAAATTGACTCTCGTTTGGTTGAAATCTTATTATATATTACAAAACGTAATAAATGTTTTTAGTTTGCTTGTTTGGCGGATGGCACGACGCCGCAGAGTTGTGTTAATAAATTTCCCAAGAGATACATCGAGAACACATTAAATATAAAAAAGGTAAAATAATTCCTAATTTGTGTGTAGCAGTTCACATCATCTTTTTATAATAATGATTTAGCGGGATTTGTGGCAGTTATAAACACGAATTTAAGACAGACGCAATTCCGCAATGGTGTCGACCGCAATTCCGCAATGGTGTCTTTAAAGAATTGACAGGTAAAGGCACAATTTTCGTAACTATTCCCAAATTTGTCCCTAAATGTGTTGTGCCACGGTGCTTCACTTCCCACATCCAATACACACATAGAAATTACAGTTTCCACACATTTGCGTGCAGTTAGGCACATAGATCTAATACAATTACGTAATAATTCCTTAAATAAGATCTTATTTTGCTCACTGGGAACCATCTGCCATTGTTATGTTTCAATTACAGTAATAGCATATTTTAAAATATCGAAATGACAGCTTTGGTAAAATACTGTTGAAGTTCATCTGATTCTTGCACCTGTTACCTGAGTAACTCTGAACCTACCGCGACCGGGCTTAGTTACTCCCCATATCATGTACAGGTATGAAAGAGGTATGAAAGAGTAAATGGACAAAATTTGAGGATTGCTGGAAAAAAACACAAAGAGAAAAATTACAAATATTTAAAAAAGTACAAGTACTATCTGCCTTTCACTGGCTCTCTAGCTAACATACTAACCTGCGATGTGAGGAAAACATGGTCTGTTATGGTGCTATTCTGCTTTCTGTCTTCTCACATCATGGGACCACGGTACGCATTTATACAATCCGCATATGTATTTGGCACCCAGCGCAATTCCATTGGTCCCATTCTAATTTAAAATGAATCAGAGTTCAAATGCGAAATCTGTGTACGTAATATAAATCGGTGCCAAACACGCATACGAAATGTAACAAAATAATTTAGTCCCTACTAATGCCAATAATAATGAAGAGAAAGGACACCTTTTAGATGTGACTGAAATAGCCATAAGTACTGAGGATTCCATACATTTTTAGAATGTAGAATTATTGTTCACCAAAAATGGCAAATTTAGCACCAGCCCTTCAGTCGTTAAAACGCTTTGTCCACGATTGCAGCAAGCGAAGACAAGTAGGGAAGGTTACCTATGACTATCCACTTGCGTATGATGGCCCCTTTGTCATATTTACTATACTAAATTATTCCTTGTCTACTTCTGTCACTGTTATGTATGCAGCGTGTAAGGGTAAACAGTACGCAAATGAATTTGAAATAAGTAGCATCCCTGTGTGCCTGATTTTTGGTTAACAATGGGAAAAGTGTTGCTCAAATTATTTTGTTGGTCACTATTTGAAAATAAAAAAGGTATCTGGAATAAAACTAGTTTTACTGACTTAAACAATTTGCATAAAGCTGTCAAAATATTTTTGCATAAATCTGTAAATATACTTCAGGCGTTTTAGACTTTTGCTGCCAAAATGTGCCATAGGAAAAACATATTTTTATTGTGTTTATATGGACGATGGACGTATTGAATAACAGCGAAAGATGTTTGGCGAATATATGCATTCTTATATGAATATATGCGAATATATGCATGCATTTTTCACTGTCTGCGCGTCGTATCTCCAAAACGGTTAGGCGTACGAAAAAAATGTATACGACCGTTAAGGGAGAGAATTTATGTGTGCAACTTTTATAATAGTTGTTGTATATATATATATATATATATATATATATATATATATATATATATATATATATATATATATATATATATATATATATATATATATATATATATATATATATATATATATATATATATATATATATATATATATATATATATATATATATATATATGTATATGTATATATTGTATATATTATATATATATATATATATATATATATATATATATATATATATATATATATATATATATATATATATATATATATGTATATATTGTATATATTATATATATATATATATATATATATATATATATATATATATATATATATATATATATATATATATATATTATTTATATTATATATATATATATATATATATATATATATATATATATATATATATATATATATATATATATATATATATATATATATATTATTTATATTATATATATATATATATATATATATATATATATATATATATATATATATATATTATTTATATATTATATATATAAATATATATATATATATATATATATATATATATATATATATATATATATATATATATATATATATATATATATATATATATATATATTATTTATATATTATATATATAAATATATATATATATATATATATATATATATATATATATATATATATATATATATATATATATATATATATATGCAATGCGAACTTTTTGTTTCTATTTTAATGACTAGAATCCGAAACCAACCTTCGGAACTATGCAGGTACCTGTATTTTATAGCTGTAAAACTGACTGGTGTGTTGCAGGTGTGTCTGTCTATAAGATGTTGAGCCGGAGTTTATGTATTGCGATATTAGATAATCTGTGGTTAACGTTATAAAGGGATATAACGTTATATCCGCCAATAAGCGCGCTCGATCTTTAAAATGAAATAAAGCAAGTTGTGTGAGAGGTATAAATGAAATTTATTTTTTGTTTGAAAGAGTATTCGAAGGCATTATGTATGGAAAATAATATCGGTCAAATGTCCACCTCGGCTTCGCTGGGTGGCGCGCATACGAGAAGTCCAATTTTCAATGACTCTGGCGCACAAATCGGGCTGTATTTCATCGATGGCGTGGCGTATGTTGACTTTGAGGGCATCAGTGTTTTGTGGTTGGTTTGCGTAGACCTGTGATTTAAGAAAACCCCACAAGAAATAGTCTAGTGGGGTTAAATCGCACGATCTCGGTGGCCAATTGATGTCGCCTCCGCGCGAGATAACCATTCCTCCGAAGCGCTCGTGCAGAAGATCCATTGTGGCGCGCGCTGTGTGGCTCGTAGCGCCGTCCTGCTGAAACCACATATCCTCGACATCCATATTGTCGATTTCATGCCAGAAAAAGTTCGATATCATGGATCTGTATCGTTCGCCGTTTACCGTGATGGACACACCATCGTCGTTCTCGAAGAAATACGGCCCGATGATGCCTCCGGCCCAAAATCCACACCAAACAGTTACCTTTGCTGGGTGCATTGCGACCTGGTGGACCTCCTGTGGACTGTTCTCGGCCCAATAACGGCAATTCTGCTTGTTGACATTCCCATTTAACCAAAAATGTGCCTCATCGCTGAAGATGATTTTGCGACCAAAATCAGGGTCGACTTCCAACTGCTCTAAAGCCCAATCAGCGAAGATACGGCGCTGTCTATGGTCGTTTATTTTGAGCTCTTGTGTCAGCTGGATCTTGTACGGATGCATGCCCAAATCCAGATGCAAGATTCGGCGAAATGATGTTTCCGAAAGGCGGAGTTCTTGTGCGCGACGTGAAATTGGCTGTCGCGGATTTTCACGCACACTATCGCGCACAGCGGCGACATTCTGGGCAGATCGGACGTTTCGACGACGCGTCGGTGTTGGCTGATTGTTCACCGAACCGGTTGCCTCGAATTTGTTAATCAAACGACGGATAGTCGACTCAGCAGGACGATCAATTGCACCGTAAAATTGGCGGAGCGCGCGGAACGTTGCTCGAACCGATGAATGATTTTCGTAATAAGTTTTAACGATTTGCACATGTTGCTCGCGGCTGAATTGGTTCATGGTGATTTGTGAAGATACACTGAATAATAACAACTACGTTTGCCAACTCTACCACAAACAACATGGCCGCCATGAGCTGTCAAAGATCGAGCGTCCCTATTGGCGGACCCTTTATTTAGATTTGTTATTTATGTACTACTTATAATCAATCAGCCTTGAAAGGGTAATTTTGAAGAGTAGTGATTTGGCCTATTCCGACTAAAAAATTATAGAAAGTATATAACTATAGAATAGGTATAGAACGAAACATTTGTAATATTGTATTGTGGAAAAATAAAGTGAATTTGTAAAGTGCATATTATATAATATTTTTGTATCTTCGTCGGGTGATAATTAAAACACAAAATTATTATAAAATAAAAAAACATGGAAGCAGCTCGCAGCTGTATACCCAGGTACACTTTTGTCATAATTGATAAGTAATTGCATGAATTGCTTTTTGCTTTGTTCATAACCTCAACTATATCCTTCTGGCAGATAAAGGTAAAAAACAGCGATACCTAATACAAGCACAAAATCAAACAAACAAATGCCTACCCAAAAACCTAAAACTAAAATCGTGAAATACAAAAAATCCAACAAGATCAACAAAAGAAGAAAAACCTATCAAACAAATTTCCAGGAAACCAACTAATATTAATAACCATAAATAATAGCCAAATGACTCGACAATAGATAGCAAAGAAAATACATTAGTACTACGTACAGGTCAAAGTACCCAAAATAGGGGAGCGGTGATCCCCCAAAGAGATGAATAAAAAAGTCGCAGAACTTCCCAAATAAAGTTTCCTGATTGAAACCAATTGGAATCGATTAGTTGCGTTTTAGGGAACAAGAAAACCTAAATAATATTTTTTTGTCCGAGTATTAGATAATTTGTTATAAACAATGAATTCAAAGTAAACAAAATATAAAAAATACATTTAAAACACATTTTCTAAATTAGGTAAAAATTAACACTTTTTGTCTCTTGTGTAATGCTTTCGAAAAATACACTGTTTTTGATATAGGCGATTTAAAGTCCGAAAATGGCTAAAAAAGTCGACAACTTCAAAAATTCATATCTCGGCTTCTACTTAACATTTTTTAATGTTTTGGGTGGCAAAATGATCGTTGATACTTATAGTTAAACAACTGTTTTTTTGTAATAAAGCAAGTTTTCATTTTCATCCTGAAATTTATCATCGAATTACTGGTATTTTTTGATATATTAAAGCATTTTTAATAATATATTCATAAAAAGCGATAGTTTATTAATAGTGATATTAATAGTAGCAGATTATACGTTTTATTATATTTTTCTACTTTTTTCAAAGCTGCTTAATCTAAGACAGATACGCGTATATTTATAGTTAAATAGGCACCTAAATTATTTATATTTCAACGAGTTTATTGTCTATGTATGCATGTATAAATTTAAGAATTAAATAATTAATAATTTCAAAATCAAGAATTAATGTAGAATATTTTTTAATACAAATCACGCGTACATCTCACGTTACTAATTTGTTTAAACTTGTTTGGACAATTGAAGCAGTCTGCACTGCGAAAGTTCATACACGTTTTGCGAGTTCATTTGAAGAAGCTGTAATAATTTCGTGGGTAATAGTAGTTTCACAATTCAACTCATGTAAATTTCATGCAATATTGTCTAATCAATTCATTTTGAATGTTTTGATTGCGTGAAACTATTTTTGCGAAAATGCTTAGAACACATTGCAGGTAAGATACCATTCAACAAACAAACTTTCTTGTTGTTTCGATCTTTTTTTTCAAATAGAATATATATTAAATTTCCCTCTGGATAACGAAAGGCATAAAGTTCGAAGAAACGTAAAAACTCAGAAATAATATATTGTAACACTGAAATATTCGACGAAAGTATAATTGAATATTAAATTGGTTATTTGCTAATTATTATATTTTATTATAAAATACTGTCTTACATTAACATTGTGTATTTATATATCATCAAATCTGTATCATTTAAATTTCATATTTCATTTGAAGTCATTTGCAAAAATTAGCAGATCAGTTCTCGCCACCTGTTTCAGCAACTTTTCATTTTCATCCTGAAATTAATATCCAATTATCGCTATTTTTCTTGCTTGCGCACAATCGGTGTCGTACTAGGCATTTTGCTCATACAAAAAAAAATAGATATGCGACGATAAATTTCAGGATGAAAATGAAAAGTTGCTTTATTACAAAATATATTATGTTACGGTTTAAGTATATGTAAGTATTAACAATCAACATTAAATAAAGTTCAGTAAAAGCCGAGATATGAATTTTTGTTGTCGACTCTTAGAAATTACGGACCTTAAATCGTCTATTATAACTCGAAAACAGTGCATTTTTCGAAAACATTACAAGAGACAAAAAGTGTTTAATTTTAATGTTTTAATTTACATGAAAAGAACATGTGTCACCGCTCGCCTGAAAGGTAGAGTCAGAGACTAGAGAGGTAGGTGTCCTTATCAACCTGTATAAAGATTTGTATAGACATAGACTAAAGCCAAAGATACACACTAAACTGCTCGTCAATAGGTTCGGCTAATGCAAATTATTGTCCATTTTTATACTAGTGTAACTTTAAAAATAGGCATATTTTCAATCGGTTTTCAGCATATATGAAAAACTAATATTTTCATTATGACCTGGTATGTTTTAATCCTCAAAATCTTCATTCAAGGGATATTGTACAGGGTGGTGAAATCCTTGCCCAAAATTGAGGATTTGAAATTGAGGAGGGACCCGTTTTCACAAGAAAATTTTCTCGATTTTTCGTTTTTTCATAACGAACTTTCAAATTTTCAAATATTCTGATTTTTCAAAAATATTGGCATATACCATTGTTTCAGAATCTACATTTCCATGGCGACAAGTAGCCCCTAAGCTCAGTAAAATTTTCAATTTTAAAACATTATCCAAATCAGTTTGAAAACTCGGAAAACTGATTTGGGTAATATGCAAGGTATTTTTTTTTTTGAAAATGAAAAAAAGTAATGGTTTTATACAAGGCGGACCAAATGAATGCCTCTATATCGCGAAAATGTTCAAAAAGCAAAAAAGGACATTTTCTAATTGACCCGTATAAAAAAAATTACGCAATATTTGAAAAAACGCAATTTCAACCTGTACCCTTTGAATGAAAATTTTGAAGATTAAAACATAACAGGTCATAGAGAAAAGGTTAACTTTTCATATGCTGAAAACCGATTGAAAATCCGTCTATATAGGTACCTACTATTTTTAGAGTTACGATAGTATAAAAATGGACAATAATTTTGCAATAGTCGAACCTGTTGACGAGCTGTTTATGTGAACAATTAAACTGGGAAAAAGGACAAAAATAAAAAATACCTAGGTATATCATGGTAAAGAGCAAGTTGTCCGCTCACCACGTTTACTCTCATCAAATATACTAAATAAGTATATGATCGTTACATTTTAACGCACAGTTGGCTATCTATATTATATAATATTTGCTAAAACTTATAGACTGCAATAATATAATAAATTTCTTAAAATAAACACAAAATGTTTCGAGAACGGTCCTGGCGTACCTTGCCGCTTATCAATCAGTTTATGTTAGTGTCAAAAACAGATTGAGATAAGGACTTACGACACGCGATACACCTAGTAGGTTTAATACTTGTGTAAAATTTAGGTAAAACATGGCAAACATATTAATATGAATTGGGCACTGGGCACGACTTACTTATGTATTATAAATATATTCTTATTGGTTTCAAACCTTGAATCGACGTGGATTAAGACATCCCCAATCCTCCAGGCCCCCTATTCTAGATACCAATAGATATACGAAAACACCTATATGGTATGTCAATCGGTCCTATTCTAAGTTCTAAGGTTATGTTTTCATTGTTTTGTGGCAGACGCGTAAACTGCTCTTTGCGGACCAGTGCGAGTTGACTTATTTGCATCTCGCATCTGGGCAGTGGGCATTATACACACCAGAAGAATCTTCCTCGTGAATGGCTCTTCTCTTGAACAGAAAACAGAAATGAATAAAAAGAAGCAACATGCGGCAACCGTACGAAGTTATCTAATTATATAACAACTATAGAATATGCGGCTGAAACTCAAATAGGTACAGTTACCTTGCGTTAGAATTCACGTACCCTTCTCCTATTGGCTCACCGCTCAGGTAAACCAGTATACGCGGCCCCTTCGTACGTACACGGGAAAATTGAGGCTACCAGATACCTGTACAGCAAAATTACTCGAAAAGTTATAAACTAAGACAGTTACTTGTCAAATGTGAAGAAGGCTGTGAACGTTATACATTATTGACAAAGTTATCAATTGTCTCCCGTCGCGAATTGTTGCAGATACCTGTTGATTTACGTCGAAATTAATAGAAAATGCAACGCCGCCTCGATATTTTGTGTAGTGATTAGTGCATGGTGTATTGTAGCCACGTTTGTGACAATTTTAACATTTATTAATCGAAACACGGGAATGCCCTCTTGATATTCAATATCGTTCACACCTTAACAGAACACATATTTATGTAAAATACTCGAGTTCTGTTTTGATATTATGTTGTATAGGTAGTCATTCGTGTTGTTGTGATATTTATATTTATTAATTTCCGTGAGTGTCCTCGAGCCGAACTTAGGTTAAGTGTCAAAAATCTGTGATTATAAATTTATAAAATACCTTGAAACCGAATATATAGCTACGATATTACACTGCAACCATTTGAAAGTAAGGAAGAACCAGTCAAAATTACAGAAATAACCTCATTTACGGTTTTATTTCATCGCTATTTCATCTACCTGAGACCAACAGGTGTCACGTGGCAAAATGTCGGATTGTTTATAATTTATTCGTAAATATGTGTCTTTAGTTCGTGTCTTTCGGCAATTTGGTCGCAAATGAGCATTAAGGGCTTGAACATGATTGGGCCCCACCATGTATGTGTTCTATATGTGGCGACGGCGGGCCTCCAGGGCCCCCTTATGGGATCCGACGAACAAGAAATAGTCCTTCTTATTTATGTGATTGTGGATGTTATTCAAAACAAGGTAAGAATCTATTGATAATAATTTAATAAACTGCTAAACAAGAACTAGGCATAAATAAAATGGACGTTTCACTCAAATAAATAGTTTGTCTGTTTAATCTATCCTTAAGCGAATAAAGTCGAAGATAATTAGGTTATGTCGAGGGCACTAATGTATCAAAGACTTCGTGGCTACATCAGTAGGCACCTACCAATAATATTCGAGATTTGAGAGTTCTTACATCGTGGCAAGTACCTACCACCTACTTAGGTACTTATAAGTCAGGTTTTTGTGGTACCTACGTACTACGTAGGTAGGTAGGTATAGAGCTGTTAAATATTCAAATATCTCGATGGGTACCTATTAAACGTTCCTAAAAAATTTGTGTTCTTGTTCCTGTGTAGTACCTACATTTTGGTGTATGTGGCATTTTGGGTCGGTCTTGTATGACATGACACATTACATTTTAAAATATAAAATCTAAATTTATTAACTAAATATTATTGGTTATTATTATACATTGGTAATTTATAATTATGAGGTAGAAGTACCTACTTACTGATTAACTCATTCTACAAAACGCCACCGATCTACCCAGGTACAAACGAACTTAAGTAGATTGATATTGATTTTTCTTAGATTGTTTGATCCTCATTTAAATTGCCTTATAAAATCATGAATATTGGATACTTTCCTACCTATCTAAATAAGTAAAACGATTTTAAGCATTTTATATGTAAGTATAAGTAGGTATATATTTGGCCTACCTATTTTTATTAATGTCCAATAAATCCAATACGTGAATATGCCCCTACGTACCTATAATTATGGTAATCAATATTATGTTATTTTTACAATTATTGGAGATGAAGTAATATTAATACGAATTAGGGTAGGTAGGTTCCAATTAATTAACCCTTTCGTCCTAGTGGTTACTTAGTGTAACGACGTATAATACCTAAAAAAATGTTTCCTCCGTTTATAAAGAAATAAAAAATATGGAAAATTTGTGTACCTATAGAACTTAGAAAGAGTTGATTTGAATTTGATTGTACTGAAGTCTGCCGAGGAATAGACTATGCTTTTAAGGCCAACACACTCGCGAAAAATTATTTAAAAAAATATGTTTTTATTATCTTTCGGGAAAAATAGTTCCTTGTTCTCGTTCCTTGGGCAGTTCTTTGGATCCTGACGTATCGTATGAAATACATACTATAACGTATTTTTTTTTGTTTCTTCATTCATAACTGGATGAAGTTCCAGATCTATACCTACTGACTGAATTTGAATATGACTTAAATGTATTTGTAACTTTTTATACTCAAAATTACGTGCCTCAAAGGGTTAAGGGGAAAATATTAGTCTTATTGTTGATGGAGAGATTGAATTAAATTAAAGATTTTATACAAAAAAGCCTGTTATATCAACAGAAAAGGAAAATGTTCAAATTAAGAGAGCTATTTACGTACCTACTAGGTAGGTATAACTTGTTTCATAAGCACATTTAACTAAAATCATTTTTGACTGTTTGACAGGTTAAAAAATAATTATAAGATATAGGTACCTATAAGAGCGATTTTACCCAAATGTGGTTATAAATACAGCTTTATTATATTGTTTGCCAACTTATTACATATTGTTTGTATTAATTTCAGTACTAATCCAGACATTGTTTGTATATGTCGCAAATAATTTATAATTTTTGCAAGAAAAGGATTTCTTTGCAAAAAGAAAAATCGCAATTAAGTGGCTCCATAATTATATATTATACCTACTCCAGTTGTATCCAAAATAAACTCCAGTAGAGGTCACTAAGTCCAATTGGTAACTTGCAAATAACTTCTAAAGTTGAAAAAGTGCCGGTTATTCGCCATTTTTGAACTGGAAAACTATTATACCTAAGAGTCTAGGTATAATATAGAAAACTATTGTACCTAGAAGAGTGATATCCGTTTGTGGAGGAAATGGCGCAGTTGTCAAAGAATTAATTAATTACTCGAGAATTATGTGGCCGATCAAGCTAAATTTTTATAGATACCTCCGCCTATAGACATAGATACCTCCTACTTCGATAATTAAATGGGAAGGTTTTGCTTGTTTTGGAAATTTAAACGATTGTTTATTATTTTTTTTATGAAATAATCATCTTGCAAAAACAAGATGATTATTTCAAGACAAAAATCTTGCAAATCTAACTTCCGACATTTAATTTTAATAAGAACAATCAATATGGAATAATTGTTTCATGTATTTGTTATAGTACCTACTTAAACGAATTATAAGTTACTTATTGGTGAAACTGAAACGAGTGGCATTGGGCTACCAAAAATATAGATACCTACTGTTTATTTTCTTTAGATACACATACGTATATTAGTTTTAAAATAAATAAAATAATTCGTATTATTTCGAAAAAAACATGCCATGAATACTTTTTTATGCCACTCTGTCAAGAAATACCAGGTAACATTTAGAAACAACATTGTAAAATTTAGAGTAAGAAGTTATATTAAGCTTTGTAAGACAAATGAACTTTTGTACGATTGTAAATAAATTCCTTATATACATTTTCATATTTTTTAAATATGTATATAATATTCCTTAAAACCGAATAAAAATATTACATAGGTATTAAGTAATTTATTTACATGACCAATTCGGGTTAGTTTGTTGAGACACCCTGTAAGCTCACAAAAATTTCCCCTACGTTTTAGTGTTTCTTTAGTGGATATAAACAGTGTTTCTTTAGTGGGTAGTTTGTATATTTTCATAGTATTACTTTAGATCGGATAGCAGAGGGACCAAATAAGGTTACATTATTGAAACTGAACGATCCAGTGAATATTATAGTTATTTTCAATACAATATAGACACCTAGGTATACTAGTTGCCAACTTAAAAAATTGCGAAAAACCATCACTTCAAATTTTGGAAGCTATTTGAAAGTTAACAGTTGCACTTTATGTGCTATACTAAAAATGCTTAGGAGAGAAGACATAGAGTAAAACGTGGAAAAAAGTTTCTTTTTTTAATAAATTATTAATTATAAAATGAGTCATAAGGATTTGAATGTCTGGAGCAAAATCGTGTTCTACGGCCAAAAATACGTAGGAAATAAAATAAAACAAGTCTGTATGTAAAAAAAATCACTTTAAATTCTTTGACAACTGGACTAACTGGGAAGTCGTCGAATCAGCCGTTATACGTGATTAATGGCGATTTGCATGGCAGTCATTACCAATCCCAAATGAACACTAAATTCCAGCGAATATTTTATTATTTTTGATAATGTAAAATACGAGACAAAATATGTTTAAAACAAGAATTAGTATATATTATGTAAATAATAATACGCATTTAAGAAATACCTTTTAAATAAAACGATACTACCATTCTTATTATTAATTGTTTTTAAATTGGTATGAGAGTGTTGTAAATTTTACATGGCGACTGTTTGTCTCGGCAGTCGTTAATCATTAATATAATTAAGAAACAGAAGCGGGCTTAATACGGATACTTGAGGAATACCTCATTAAAGATATTAGAGGCATACCAGATTCGGTATTATCAACACTGACATAGGTACTGCTGCCTACCAGTCAGATAAGAGCCAAGAAGATTTAATGTATTGTTGCGAATACATTAGTTTTGCAACGAGATGTCAATATTATCGCAAGCAAAATAATATTAAATATTTTAAAATATTTCAAAAACATACTTTTTGGATTGCCGTGGGCTACACTTGCAAGTTTTAAAACGTTAATTTGAAAAAGATACAGCAAAAACAAAAATAGCAAACAAAAATAAATAGAATCTAATTATTAGCAAACAAAAATAAATAAAATCTAAAAAAAACAAAAATAAATATAATCTAATTATTTTATGCTTGCCTAATAATTGTTGTTTCTTTCGTTTCATAGCCAAAATTTTAATATGTTCTGAAATTTAAAACAACTAGAGGTTTCGTTCCGCCTAATTTATCTTTTATACTTATAGGACTTTTTGTATTTCAATTGATAAGTCTTGACAAGTTAGTCTTATTTCAATAGCATAACGTTTCCACATTTGGAATATTTCCAATTTGTAATTAGGCGGATGTAACCTATTAAGATAATAAATTGGTCATCCACGTTCATTTTTATATAATGTTATATTTTACATATTTATTTCTTTTCATCACATTACAGATATAAAGGTATTTTTTGTCATAAACATCCGCAACATCAATTTTCACACTTCGATATCGATTTCGATTTCGATATCGAATATATCGATATAAGAAGTTTTTGAAGTTAGCCCCGAAAAATGAGGGGAGGGAGGGGAAGTGAATAATTCGTTTGGCCATCGTTAGACCACGAATTAGTTTCGTTTGACCACCTTTGTTTTCGAGTTAGACAAAATATATTTTTGGGGCTAAATTCACCCAGCCAAAAAAAAATTGACAATCCGAATTATCCGTAGTCGAACCGTTTGACCTTCGTTAGACCATGTAAGACCGCCAACTATTTTCGTTTGGCCACCCCTAGACGCAAACTTAATGAGGAACGAAAAATTATTAATGGGTGAGTTTACGTGTCTCTAAATATATAGGGGTGAGTTTTAAGTAGTTGTTGAGCAACCCCAAAAGCAGTTTTCCCACCTTCTAGTTTTATTAAAACACCCTCTCGGAAAATTAGGGTAGTAGTTAAGTACTTGTTACAAAATAACTTTTTTCTGGGGCTAACTCGTTAAGATAAAAACGATGTATGATGGTCTTGGACAAATCATAGTATTCAACTTGCATGTCACGCCAATCTTATAAACCTCACCCTACGTTAATAGTGGCTATTGTTCATGGTTTTTTAAGGATTACTGTATTGTTATTGAAAGGAAATGGAATGTTTTGAAGAACATTGCTGCAGATACATTTATTTATGTTGAAATCAGTTTTTATATTGCGAGGTCATGGTCTTATCTCGTTTGAATTATCTTGAGGTATAGTTGTTATTTAAAAGTTATTTAAAACATTATATATATATATATATATATATATATATATATATATATATATATATATATATATATATATATATATATATATATATATATATATATATATATATATATATATATATTGCTAATAGCAGTAATAATATTGTCGAGGTCTCAAGCAAAATTCAGCCAATGGCAATAAATGTTTAATATTTGTGCAAACTTCAACATAACTATAAATAAATAGTTAGGTATATCGAATATATTAATTATGTTCCATAAATGTTAAATTTTTGAAAAAAAAAATTTTTAATGTGATATGGTTTGTCTGTGAGTAGGTACTGATTTATTTATTACTAGCTGTTACCCGCTACTTCGTCCGCGCGAGTCAGTGTTGCCAGATATTTAAAAATAAAATTCCGTACATGCGTAGTTGAAATTACCATATTTCCATAGCAATTACCGTACATTATTAAAAGAGACTTTTTAGCGAGTAACCAACGGTATGTTATCTCGGTATGTTTTGAAAATCGGTATGCTTTTTTATTGTAGACAGTTCAGCGACAAACTCCTTTTTACATAAGGGACAAAAATCCTTGTAACTATTGTTTTTAACAGGACGCTACGCATTATATTCTGGCAAACCTAGCCATTCTGTTCTAAATTTCTGTAATAGCTGCCACTGCTACTAGTATCACTATCACTTGACATTATTACACAATTTATATTATTTATATTGCACTAATTTTACGTTAATACGTATAATCTCTACGTACCTACTTCAGGGATTCACTAGTTGTCGATTCGCGAAAATTACGTGTGCGACATATATGCTAGAATAGTGCAACGTAATATTTACCAAATATGTAATGTTTCTACTTATCAAGAGATGGCGCAAATTTTTGGTTGGGTGTAGAAGACTGGTTGATTGTAAAAGAGCTGTGCATAAAAAATATCTATGAAATAGTTAAACAACATTAGTTTTATTCGTAAATTACCGTATTTTTTGGTACGGTATTTGAATTTGGACCGTACATCGTACATTTGTCACAATTACCGTATAAATACGGTAATTACCGTACGCGCCAGTGTTGCCATACACTGGCGCGAGTTTAACATAGCGATATCCCGATTCGCGCGTTCTGAGTTTGCGCAACAGGCACTCTTTGTGATATTAAGTCATGGAAGGGGGAAGTGGTGGGAGGCGCCTTTTGCTGCGACGGCATGCGCCTGGGGCGCGTACGGTACTGGATATTACGCTAAGATTATTACTGGAAGCAAGTAAAAATATTCGAAAAATTTACGGTAATAATTAATTATTTATTAATTGGATGTATACTTCGGTATTTAAATCGCATTTTGTTAACGCAAATTTCATGGATTTAAATTTTTTGCGCGGAACCATGATTCTTTCTGTATAAAAGTAGCCTAAATTACTCCTTATAGCATGAGTTATCTACCTGTGAAAGTCCCATGAAAATCGGTTCAGCTGCCTCAGAGATCGGATTTTGTTCACAATTTCATTGATTTAATTTTTTTGCGCAGAACCCTAATTCTTTCTCTAAAATAATAGTAGCCTAAGTTACTCCTTATAACACCAGTGCGATGTGAGCTGGAATACCTATAGTCCAACAATTAAAAAGCTTACATTTTACATTTACAAGCTTACAATTTGAAAAAATAAGCTGTTAATACTAGGTATGTATAATTTGTATAATCATTGCGACAAATTTTAAAATCTCAAACAAGGTTTAAATTTTTTTTTACTCATGTGATTATAAATTACAACATTAGTGATTATAACATCTGTTGCAATCGCGATGCGAAACCTCAAGTATATATTAACTAGGCAAATATGAAACTAACTCAAATCTTATACAGCTATAGAATTTAACGATTCATATAAAAGTGCTTTACACAGATAACATGAGTTACGTGTGTAAATACTTGTTGAAATATCTCTAATGCGACTTATCTGAAGATATTTCTAATTTTATATTTATTCGACTACATATCACATTCATTAAATACGTATAACAATTAAATAATTATTGAAACTGGCAATCACGCACGTATTTGACCCATATCGACGCATACGGGTGCCTAATAGTGCTGGAATCATAATGGCACCTTGGATGGCAGGCACTATATGTTCTAATATCATACCGTGTGCAACAAGATTTAGCAGGGCATTAGTAAAACTATTAATTCCTATATATTGAAAATCATGGATATTTTTGATAACCAATTGAATCTCTCGTGTGAACAATGTTCGTAGTATTCACCCTAGTGTTTATCTAATAATTCCTCCCTAAAAATGAATGCAAAAAAATCGCAAAAATGTGTATGTGAGAAAATCGACATTTTATTATTTATGTCTGTAATATAAAAAATATGTTTTAATACAAGATTCTTGAAATTGATTTTAATAAAATGTACCTACTAATTTCGGAATCCAAATCATGATTCCGTACATTTTATTTCAAGAATCTTGTATTCAAACATGACTGACCAGGATATCAAAATATAACCTAATAAGTACATATAATAAGTACAAAATTGTTAGTTTTTGAGATATTGGCTCTTTTATGAATATGGTGAAAATCCACATCTTAGATAAGTTTTTCAAGTGCCAGAGCTACAAAACTCCATATTTTAAGATTCTTATTGTTGTCTCACAACCCTCAATAGCCCTTATTACAAATATTAATTTTGCCCGATACATATGTAATTTTTTTTATTAGCTAACTTAAACTCATCACACTCAAATAGCACGCTAGCCTGGCAAGTTATTTTAGAAAAATTGTTAATATAAAATTATTGATAACATTAAAAAATATATTCTAAATTTTACTTTAGAAAAAAATATATTGCTATTTACCGGCATACCTATTCTAATTTTTCCATCAGTTGGTTAATCAAACGATATTTATTCGCCCACTTGCTCAGCAATATTTTCTGTGACTCAGGAACAGGCGTCTTTTTGGTTGAAAATCATTTCGGCAGATATTTGTGTTAAAAGTCTTTGTGGTCGTTCAGTCCTTATTTTCATCAAAGGTTGGTTATTGCAGGATGGATTAGTAAAAGAGGCGGGTATAGTAGCATCTCCTGATAGCTGTAGGGCAGCAGTAGCATCTGCCAAATTTAATAAAGAAATTCCACTAGATATTATCATGAAGCAAGCTAATTGGAAAGTCAAAATTTTTTAAACATTGCTTTAAAGAAATCGCTAAAAGTTTATTTGAGAAGAAGGTATCTGATGATATAGGGCAGGTATGGGCAACCTTTGCTTAGCTGAGAGCGTAATTTCGGGACTAATCAGGTCGCGGGCCATAGGCAAGAAATAAGTAGGTAGTAGGGAATGAAAAAGTCACAAAAATGCACACATTTTTTTATTTATTAATTGTAATCAAACATAAAAAGCACATTCATAAAAAAGTTAGAAAAATCAAATGAAAATTTATGAGATACTTGAGTTTGAAGCTGAGAAACAAGATGCTCAATATTGGAGTCAATACCAGTAATCAGTAATACATAGGCGCAAAGTGTTTTCTAAATTAACATCTGTAAACCGAGTGTGATGCTTATTTTTATTAATTTTCATGATTAAGAAAAGCTGCTCACATTTATACGTGCCTCCGAATGTGCAAATTATTTTTCGTGCGAAAACTCTCAGGTGTGGATACTTTTCTTCAAAAAGGTATGATCTGTAAAATTCGCTTAGTTCCACATCATCAAATTTAGACTTCAAATATGAGTCTTCTTGAAGCTAGATCAATTCAATTCATAGGTGCAGCGGAGCATCTTCCACGTTACACTTACAAGGATTTGCAAAAATATTGAACGTGCTATTCCAGTTCATCAGCATAGCGACCGTATTCAATGTTTTCGTGACTGGGTAATGTTAAAAAATGAAAACAGTTTTTACTGCTCATTTGTGTTTCCCACAAGCGAAATTTGTTTTGAAAAGCTTTAAGAAGACTGAACAACTAATTTACCAATTGCGCTTGTTTTTGAGCTTCAAGTTCACAAAGCCAAGTTGGATCACAAATTTGCGGCAATGTTTTCTCTTTCATTCCCATAAAATCAGCTATTTATTTTCTAAAGGCCATAAAACCTTTTTAGCATTTTACCTTTGCTTAGCTTACCTTACCTGCTTTACCTTACTTCACAATAATATGTCACATCATCGTGTTCTGTAGAGTTCATCCAAAAATGCTTTAAACTGGCGATTTTTAAGACCGCGGGACCTAATGAAATTAACGGTATTTACTATCACATCCATAACATTCTTCAGTCGAATGTACTTAGAGCACAAGTTTTTTTGGTGAATAAAGCAATACAGAATTATTAAATCACATTCATAGTGGTATTCAAATCTATAAAGTTACTCTTTATAAATAAACAAGCAAGTGTATATTCACAACGATTGCCATATTGTTCTTTTTAGTATCTCCCCTTTGCAAATTTTATGTTCTTTACCTAATAAGTGAATGCTACTTCTACAAAATTATATATTTTCAACAAAAGTGTCGATACTTCTGGCTATGTTACAAAGAGCACCATTTCTCCTTGCATTATTTATGTGTATAAGTAACTTTTCCATATTGAATGCCTGTTATTATCTATTCATTTCAGTCACACAATGACATTTTTTCCTTGTTGCAATAATTTGCTGCGAAGCAGTTATTTTTTATGTTAACCTCCAATAAATTTCCATTCTGATTTACATATATACCTATGATTAAAATGCTATTGTTTATGAATCTATTTATATATTTACGGTATATAATGATGATCAACATCATTACTCTTATATATTTATTCTATTGTGTGTCAATATGTTCCATTAGGGACGCTAGTATAACTACTGTTTATTCCACTCAAAATATTAAACTAGGTGCTAATACATTGTAAAGTCCGCGCCAGCCTTCTTTGCGTGGTACTTCATGACCACATGATTTAAATAGGAGACAAATAGTGGCAGACTTATTCGTATTGCGTTGAGGTTGAAATGGATGAAATAAATGACATCTTCCAATCACATTCATTTTAAATTTAACCCTTTCAAGACGATTTTTTTCTGACAAAGTTAAACCTACGGTTTTTATATGTTACATTTCTATGAGACACTAACACTGTTTCTTTTGTCTTAGAAAATAATTATTGTTTTAGGGGTGGGGGAAAATGAGTGGTACATATATGTATCAAACGTCTTTTGACTGGTACGTATTATATACACCACCAGTCTATTTTACACAAAAAAATAAAAAAACTGGGGAATAGAAAACAAGATAAATTTATTAGTTCTAATTTATAACTTAGATATTTAGGTATGATAACGTGCAAAGCAGTTTTTACATAGAGAAACATCGCGTTCCTGAAAGTAAGTTCTTGTCCGCGTCTGTTTGTTCAGTTCAGAACACCTTTTGCATCTTCTTCGCGTTAGGCCTTTAATAGGAAGATGAAGACTTATTTACAAGGCTCTTTCTTTATTTAGAATGTCGACCCTTTTTAGAAAGACGTTGTACCTTTGCCGTTGTGCCCTTCAGTTATATGTTCTTCTGCTAAACGAACAAGAAATTGTAAAAGAGGATTTTTTATTTTGTAATTCATTATATATGATCCATGCACTTACAATGGACATCATGAATAATCGATAAAATACTTTCTTCCACCATTTTGACGACTTGCGATCGAGGTCATATAATCCAATCATCTGATCTGCTAAGTCAACGCCTCCTATAATTTCTTTATAAAAGGCTATCATTTGGGGACATGGAACCATTTGTTTGGATCCATCTTTCATGTTTTTTTGTACAGAGGTGACATTGTTGTTGTGACAATTGCTAAGCATACGGATATCTTTTGTTTCTTTCCACTTTACAAACATGAGTCCTTCATTATTGCTTCGGCAGGAGCATACCCTTCGTTCCAATTTTCCAGAAATTTTTGGAATCTTTCTATTTTGAATGCCGCATAATCTAAAGTCCGAAGTAAATTTGCAGACGTAAAGAAGCGGTCGAAACAAAAAGTTACATCTTTTTCTTTGGTCGTTGCCACCAATTTACGTACCACTCGTCTCCTAGTGTTCCATCCTGTTGTTCCGTCTCACATCCCGTGTAAATATTAAGTATAACAATCAGACCTTAGCCACATTTCGATTTCACTTTTGATTGGTTTTAGTGGCTTTAGGGATGATCTACGCTTAAATGTTGTCATAGATTCGTCAATACTCTGGAAACAGCTATCTTGACGGTATTTCTGGAACATTTCTTTGAGACATTGAACAACGTTATCAATGTAGTATATCTTAGAGCACTCATTTGGTTTCTGCGGAGGAGCAAAGTAAAGTTTTGATGAAATGAATTTGAATCTGTCTCTAGACAGCGCCTTTTTTATATATGTATTACCCAGCGACTCATGGCTAGACCAGTAGTCACTAATTTGGGGCACATTTTTGTAACACATAACAAGCATGCAACCAAGAACAAGTTTCACTTCGCCTGGGTCTGTTTCTTTGAGACGGGCATTTCTTTTCAACTCTTTGTAGATACGAATTCTTTCGTTAGTACACTGGGCAATATATACGCAAAGAGACGGAGGAAATAATGTCTTGAATACTTCCAGAAGACTCAAATCTCTTTCTATATTAGATGATACTACACATTTTCTCTTTGTAGAAACTGTCCATTTGGGCTTAAAATTTGGGTTGGGCTCCAACCACAAAACAAAAGGATCGGGAATGTTTGCATCAGTAGGTTGCGATTGCTCCGGTTACTTACTTCGAATTTCGTTATTTTCTGATTCAGACTCCGATGAAACAGTATTATCTTCTGGTTCTCATACTATGTCTGAATGACTATCAGTAGACTCGTCCTCACTAGATGACTTGTAATCACTCTCGTCATCCGTTTGAAACGGATCTTCCTCTTCTTCGTATAGAGCGGCAGCAAGTAAGAAATAACTGCAGTTATTAAATCGATGAGAAAACGACAAATAATCACAGAAACAACAGACCAACCGATGCAACTCGAATATACAATGAACGAAATTTTGTGATTATATTAGACCGCGCTTGGGAACTTGAATCATTTTTCGGAAAAACGGAAAAACAATTGAAAGTCGCTTTTTTGTCAAAAGTTCTAAACACGTTTTAAAACAAATGAAATCCAGCCACTTATTAGAATAAAATCATTAGGCAGACGTGATCCTTTTTTATTTTAATTCTGCATTCCATGGCTAATAATGTCTAGATACAAAACAAAAGCGTTTTTCAAAATGCACGTTTAAAAAAAAACATTTATCACTGATGAAAATATAGAAATCTAGGGACTAGCATATTTTAAATCAAATAAAAACAATTCAACAAGTCATTTGGTTCACTAACTGGCAGAACATACATTTATTGTAGATTGACATGATAATTTTGGGAGACCTGGAAGAATTTTTGGAAGAATTGCGATGAGTGGCGTAAAACAGGATAGCTTTGTGCCAAGGAAACTAAAATTAAAATGCATAATCCATGGACGTTCATGACGTTTATGTTTAATTTGGTTATGTTTTAATATTTATTTCCAAGACGAAAATCCATAAGTGCATAGTAACTAGTACATAGGAACTTTTTGACCAGCAAAAAAATTGCCATTGATCTAGTTTAAAAAATATAGAGGTTAGTTTTATTTTTTTTTAACATATCAAAAAAACGTTCAATTGTTTTTTCGCTACTTTTTTACCACTCGCTATAAAGAAGAAAAGTGAACAAACTAAACATTTTAAATAGCCACCAAATTACCTCTCAAATGGCAGTGAAAGGTAATAGTGGCTCATTATTGTCACGTTCTGCCTCAAAATAGTCTATCAAATTTATTGCAAGCTCCTTGCAGCGGCTACTCAACTGCTTCGGCATTTTCGTATAAACAAAGATCCAAATCGGTCGAATCGATTTTCTGATCAATCTCAATATAAGGACAATCACAAACTATGAACACAGTTTAAATATAAACAACACCATAATAATCGTTGTGTATTAAATACGGACATACTATATTATCTTTCACTAAATAAAATAATAAATTTATTACTGTCAAGTGTCGGGTGGAGAAATGATGACAACCTCACAAATTTTCGGGCAATGCTACCAACTGTACTGTACCCGCCTAATTAAAACTCTGGCGATGTCAGCACTTTTATGTATTGGCATCGTTAACACTGTCTTCTTACGCCACGCATACACACCATAGGGATAAAAAAAGATTAAAAATAAAATTATTCACTAAGTTTGCATTCAAATTAATTATTAATTAATAATTAATTTTGAAAGTAAAGAAATGAACGAAACAACAGAATCTCTTAGGGAATGTCCATCAATCAGTTAGCTACCACTTAATTATTATCAATGTTACTTGGGCATTCTCCTGGCCTTAATGTGGTAAAGTTCACAGTTAGTTATAAATGACTTTCCCGAGATAAATCAGTCGAATCACAGGGTGAGGCTATTTAGGAAATTTGGTTTTAATGGGCTTAATTGAAAGTGTGGGTGTTGGCGTGTAAATGTTTTGATTACAAGCTGTTAGTAACTTACGTTTAATTAGTTGGATTGTGTAAATATTAACAATGCAGTTTTGTAGTTACGACTGATAGAATAATAGTATTTTCTTCTGATTGACGTTACGTTTACCGGCTCTATAATTTTATGAAAAACTAAACTAACTGGGACATATCGTGTCCTCGTAGATAACATGCAGTAACCTACAATTTTCTGCATTAACTGACAGTTAAAGATGGCATACCTTATTACCCTTCCAGAGTATATTCCGCAGCGATTAAAAGTGAGCAATTAAAGTTCGCCTAAGCTAGCTCAGCTTTATAATAAATAATAAAAAAAATAGTCGGTTCGGTGGGTACCGAAGCTACTAATTGCCTGTGGACGCCACTGACCAAATCACATGGTTCCCAATTATACTGGGTAACGAACTTACTCCCGGCTATTATTTCTGTAATTTGGTGAAAGAAAAATTAAACACAATATTATAATATCTAATTGTATTAAGAAATTAAAAAGTTATATGAAAGTTGTATACTAAAATTGTACAACAGACAAATTGCAAATAAATCAAATTGCATGAACTCAAATGCATTTCTATATATATATTTCGAAACAGGAATTTAGAAAGATATTCCCAAAAATATCCCCACATATATCCATTGTTGAGCGGAGCTTATCACAGTACGTTATTTATAAATAAGGAAACCACTTAAACGTAGATGTACAATACACCCCCTTACGCGAGTCACGTAAAGGGGAAGGTGAAGGAAGCGGAAATCAGAAAATCTCGAACCCCCCCCCCCCCCCCACACACAAAAATAAACATTTGCCTTGCTTATAGTCACAGAACTACTGACGGCGCCCTTGCGCACCAGGCATGGAGAACAATAAAGCGACACAAATGTGCGCTACGAAATGATTACCAATGTTCGGTGACATACCGATTAATACGATTGACTAAGGCCCCAAAGAAACCTGTACTATTCAAACCTGAGTTCTAATCACAAATGTTAGAGGATGCCTCTATTATTTATTTCAAAATCAAAAATTTATCGGCATGTCTTGATTTGGCAATACGTGAATTTTAGGACTATTCTATTCATGAAATTGTCTTAGCAAATACCATTCGAGCTTATATTTTCAACCTGATAATTTTTTATGTTTGTTTTCTCTTACTTACTTTCGTAGGTAATTTAACTCCAGCTGTTCAGAAAAATTCGCTCTCGTGATTTTATTGCAACAGCTGCCGTTAAATTGCCGCGACAGTAAGTACTCGAAAACAAACATAAAAAATATATGGCTAAATCCGAGCTCTTATGGTATTACCGCCGATGAAAATATAATTTATTTAAAAATTAATAAAGCAACTGTTATTCGACTCCAACATGCACAAATTTTTCAGTTTTTCTCATAAACTCCTCGTACACTTTGCGGATTACAGTAGGCCTGTTATTTATCTGATTAAATCTCTTGACAATAAAAGTACTGACAGCAACACGGTTGCCAAGCACGTTCAACTGGTAAGGTAACACATAAGGCAGTGGTTGAATGAGCACTTTGAAGACATATTGGAAGATATGGTCCAATTGAATGGCCTGCTAGGCAATGGCACCTGACCTATCACATTTGGACTTCTTTTTATGGGGCATTTTAAAGCAAAAAGTGTACGCTGATAGCCTTTCACACAATTTAAATGTTTTGATTATGTTGACAATTTGAAGCAGAGAATAATTTCTCTGCTTTCTATATAGGCCTACTGTAATCCGCAAAGCATCCAGCGAGTTTATAAGTAAAAGTTGAAAAATGTGTGGATGTCGGAGGGAGTTATATTAAATAACAGTTGCTTTATTGACTTAATTAAATAATTTATAATTTAATCTGAATTTTTTAAAAATATATTTAGTAATTTAGTAAAATTTGCTTTAAAAGATTATTTATAAAAAAAGCCTTTAAGTTATAATATAATTTGATTCAAATAACCACCTTTGTCTATTAAGCATTTAAAATGAATAACAATAGATATATATTAAAAACATTGAAATCGCAAAAACATGGTTTTTGCATTTTTGTTTTGTGACAAAAAGGTTTAAATAACCGGTTGTGGCTACTATATCACTGATATAATATAAAAAATAGTCTAAAAGTAGATATACCTTAAAAAATATACCTATTCGTTTTGGTGGAAACTATTAGTCAATAAATAATGTAATCTGGAAGCTATTTCGTATGCATGATTTATTTCATTAGCAACATATTTATAGACCTTAAATGTAAATTCAGATAAACCAACTTAAAATGAATCAAAAACCCGGATGATTTATTGTACAACTTGTCAATATGGTAAGTTGTGGTATCAGTTGAATTGTTTTTGCGGGTTTTTGCGTAATCGTTTGGTGAAATAAACAACTAAAAATGGGAATGGTGTCTGCACTTGCATGAGCGTTTAATTGATACTTTAAAATTCCAAAATTTTTCAAAATCGGCTGGACCGATTATGACGGGACTTTCACAGGCATATTGCTGGTGTTCTAAGGAGTCCCAAAGTTAGGCAACTTTATTTAAGAAAAATATTTAGGGTCCGCCTTAAATATTTAAATATTTTCCATCCTAAAAAAATAAAATCCATGAAATTGTGAACAAAATCCGATTCAAAGTATACGTATAAGGATTCAAAGTATAAAGTATGAGGGAAGTATACATCCAATATAATCCAATATAAACACTAATAAATAATTAACGTAAATATCCCGAGTATTTTTACTTGTTTACTTGTTTTCTTAATCATCTTATTACCTGCTTTCGTTTAAGAGCTACCGATTTTTAAATAAATCCCTACCAATTTTACGACGTTCAAAGAAAACATAGTTACCTGATGGAACTGTTTTGGTTGACAGAACAGTAAAATATATAAGTTTAGTTCTCATCATGGTTCTATCTGTCAGCGACGTTGGCTGAATTGTTGGCTTAATAGAGGATGGTCGTAGTAAAACCAACGTGTCTCGCACTTTGGGATTTCCACGGGCTACACTTCGGGACGTTTAGAGTAGGTACATCGAAACAGGAAGGTTTACATGGCGGCCCGGCTCCGGAAGAAAGAGACTGACTCATGCTGCTGATGATCGCTTCATTATTCTTCAGTGAATGAAGTTGGCTTACAAAGATTAGATTTGTCAACCTGCAGCCCTGACCTGAATCCCATCGAACATTTGTGGTGTAAACTTAAAAAGCTGTTCGTCCTGTACAGCCACAAATTTTGCAAGACTTGGGTGGCGTTGACCGAGGAATATACGGCTAATATAAGAAAAAATAACTAATTGAATAAGATTAGTTCGATGCCCCGAAGACTGCAAGCTGTCATTACTGCGAGAGGTGGACATACGCGTTATTAAATTTATTGTTAAGGTCAATAAAGGAATTCTTGTATGGTAATTTAGATGCTAAACAACTCGAGTAAATTTTCACCATAAAATTAATAGCTTTGCACTTTAGGTGATTTATTCCTATTCCTATCATCAGGTTTCTATAGTGTTGCTATCACCATCCATTATGTAGAAATTTCTGGCGTATGCGTGAAGTTGGCAACGTATTGCAAAAAATTCCATGCATTTTCGCAGAATGGCTGCATCATTAGCAGGAACTCCAAAATGTTTATAAACAACATTTTCCATGCCACTTTTATTCACATTTTAAAAATCAGAGGTCAACTTATCGGTAGTAGCTGATTGTATTTTCTATATTTTTGTATGTAAGTAATTTACTTTTTATAGTTTGACAACCAGCAGCATCATGCAATAGTTAATTGTGTTGTTGCTTGTTATCATATAAAATATATCATTGGAGAATGGTTGCAATATTCGCTATGTGGAGCTGCTGGGTGGACGGTGAACGATCGTGCGCACCCAGTGGCAAAAGCTTGAACTTTAATTATCACTTCTTATAATATGTAATCATTGTTGAAACATGGGACCTCGCAATGTTGTATTATTAGTTGTAAAAATATACAAAAAAGATTCTAGTATCAATTCTATTATTTCCCAAAATATCATAATAAGCTGATTTAAAGAGAAAAGTGGATTTCCATCGTGATAAACCAAAAAAATCACAACACAATTCACGTACTCTGGCCGATTCTATAAATATTAACATCGATGAAAAATTTTCGCTGTAAACCGATGGCCTCAAGTACCGAGGATCGTGCGTTCGATTCCTGCTCATTCCAACATTATTGTTCCGTAATAATAAATTTGCTTCCTAATATTCTTTTTTCTTTCAGATTTTTGCAATTTGATACAAAAAATTGTAATTAAATACACCTGATAAAAATTATTCGTATTGTTATTTTGGAAAACAAGGTATTCTTTTAATAAATTTAAAAAAAAGTAAAGAGATAACGGTCAATAATTATTCAGGTGGAAATGGCTCGGATGGAAAAAAAATTGAGCGGGCCAAGGTTTTTCCATCGTAACTCGCTTAGTTATAATGCAATATTAAAGTAACAGTGCTCATTTAAAGGTCTTTTCAAGTACTACAAAAAATGTTCTATAGGTATATTTTTTCCGTAAAATTCATCAGTTTTCCGTTATTTAACGTTGAATACTTCGAACCAAGTTGTTGCGCAAAAAAGCCTTCTTCAACGAGCCATAACTCTTTTTATTTTGGATCTAGCGCATTCATAAAAAACTTCATATACTTTTTTGAGAGATCGCGATTTTTCTAGATATTCGCGAAAAACATGTATTTTTAACACGTTTTCAACCGTGAATAACGCGAAAAAATATCGATATATTGCCAAAACTTTATAGAACATTTTTTACTTAAAATTTGTGTCTCTATCCATTTCCGTGGTTATTTCCCGTGAAGACATTTCCACCCCCGAGAAGGGATGGCATCCACCCTTATTCTGTAATCTGTAATTTGTTCGGAGTGCGAATCAGAGATCCGCAGCACTTAGGCCCCATTGGGCCCCTTGTGCTTCCTCCATGAGGGAAATATCTCCCTAGGCCATCGACCAGCCTAAAGTTGTACAAAAGGTGATGTTGCCTAGGCGCATTTCCCTCAAATTGGCCATAGAAGGCCAACATTTCCCCAACATAGATTCTCTAGTCGATAACACGGCGGGCAATTCACAAAGTACATGCTTGATCGTTTAATCTTCTTGTTCACATCCTCTGCAGATGGGTGTGTCACTTTGTCTCATGTTATAAAGGTGCTTCCTTACCCGGCATTCCTATTTAAAATCGTAGTTTTCCCCTATACATTGCCAGATAATTCCTCGCCGTCTCTTCGCTGGGATATCTCAAGAGATTTCTGGCCAGCTACAGCTACTCATCCCACAACGTCTTAAATTTCTTATGGGTGTTTTCCTTTATTATTTGGAGTTTTGATTCAATTGGTAGTGTACTTGAAGGACCAGGCCCAAGGATTCTCAGGCTGGCTGCCTTCTTGGCCAGTTTGTCAGCTTCTTTATTGCGGTTGCATTGTGAGTGTCCTTTGACCCAACATAGGCAGATGTTATTCATCTGACAGGCTCTCACATGTGCTTGGTGACATTCCCATGTTGACCCTTTGGTTATTTTATAGTTTTTCAGGGCCAGTAGTGATTGTCTACTATCTGCGCAGATTCTGATTGTCTTGCCCGTTATTTCTCTACGAGCAATCTCTTGTGCGGCTATGGTTATACCTGCGAAGTTCTGTTTGTACTATCCAGTTGCATATGTCTTGCCCGTTATTTCTCTACGAGCAATCTCTTGTGCGGCTATGGTTATACCTGCGAAGTTCTGTTTGTACTGTCCAGTTGCATCGGAGTCGCAGATTTCGGGAATATATACCACAGCCTGCTCCTTCCTTTTCTCTGATCCGTCTGTGAAGACATAGTTTACACCTTCAACGCCAGTCTCATCTTCACCAGTAGTTTGTATGGTGTAAGGTTTATCAATGAATACCATCTGCACATGCCTGTAAAAGGGGTATCGTTTTGCCAGCCTCAATCTATAGGCGGCTTCTGGTTTGGACACAGCTTGCGTTTGGTAGTGTGCCAACGGATTTGAGGCGAGACATGGTAGTCACAGCCACTTCTTCTAAATGTAGATCTAGCTGTGGAAGCATTAACTCCATTGCTCTCGTTGGTGTTGTTCGCATAGCTCCGGTTATGCTCAGACAGGCAACTCTTTGTACCTGGCATAGCTTGAGTTTTGCTGTTATTTGTTGACTCTTGGGCCACCAAACAGCTCCGTAGGCTATCATTGGTCTTATGATAGCCGTGTATATCCACAGGACCACCCTGGGTTTTATGCCCCAGGTTTTTTTAGTCAGTTAAGTGCTATTCTAAAAAAAACATAATTCATATTACAATCTCTATTAAATATTACAATCTATGTAAGATACCTACAGTTTTTGACGTACTTTTAGTTAGTCAATTTGATATTCATTTATTAAAATAAAAATGATGATTGCTTTTAATTAATCCAAAAGATAAGTAAAATTGTACCAATGAAGTAAATATTGGTCATGTTTTTCAAATAGGAATTATGTATTTACAGTTAACAGAACAGTTAAATATATTTTTGTCAGATAAATAAAATTTCAATTGTTGTCAGAAAATACTTAAAACATTTTATTTTTCTTATGTTTGTTTTGTTTGTTTGTTTGTTTGTTTGTTTTCAAGATATTATAATACTAATACCTCACAAAGCGTTATCATTTTAAGTGTTTAAAAAAAGTCAACTGCTTCGTTTTCGTGTCGGTGACTAGAATAATTTTGGAGTATGTTGATATCTATTTATTTCTTTCAAGTTGTAGTTCTGCTTTGGTACTTTAGTTATATTTGATAAGAGCAAGTTACATCCAGAAACAGGAAACCTCGTTCATTATTCTCATGGCGTGCCTGGTTACATGAACATTTGAACAATAATAATTATAAAATTCATGTATTAAATTCTGGGTTTGTGAATAACATTCGTTAGATGCAGTCTGCCGCACACAAGCCTTGTCAAATAATGGGAAGTATAAAATGAGATACAGTTCCCTTAAAATCAGATTATTTTAATTTATAATAATTAACACTCATGCATAATATAAGGACAACGCCCGTATTTTCCACATATAATATGAGCGGCCAATAATGAGACAATTTGTTTCACTTTTTCATACGCTATTTCTACTTTCTTCTTGCCTTAAGTAGTCACTCCTCAATATCAGGTGTTCGCAATGAAATTCTAATTAATGTGTCAGAACGGTTTATTATAAACGGATACAAGATCTCTGATCTATTCAGTTGTGTAAGTGTGGCGAGAGGGAGATGCATTCTGGTCATTATTAAAACATTTATATTATAATTAAATCCCGAATTCCCGAATTATTTATATGATAGTTATCACATCAACTCCAACTGCAGGATCCAACTGCTATAATAGAAATAGAATTCTATATATTAACATTATTAACCCACCGAAGAAATTAACTTTTAAAACATTCAGAATCATATAAAATGTGTAAATATTATTGTACGTATTTCCAAAATAGATTTTTCGTAAAATAAAGAATTGATAACTAAATAAGATGTATAATAATATAGGTATATCTAGTTACAATATACACCCACCGGCAAAATAATCGATCCACTCAAAATATTGATGAAGTTTACTTATCAATAACGTAACTGTTAATTTAAGTCCGATTTGATTTTTTTTTTCATCTAGTAGTTAAATTTATAAAGAATCTCAGAGGATTTATATTTAAAAAAAAAATAGGCAAATGTCCATATTATACAGGGTGACACAGAAAGTGCCTTTTTACTGTAACTTTAAAACAATATATGGAGTGGCCAACCTGTTACACCTTATAATTTCTTATTTTATTATCAAGCTACATATTCTTGAGCTATTCCTTACATTTTCTTTTTTATTTCTTACAATAATTTTTTTTGTTAAAGAATCAAGGGTTTTAGAAAGACGTTACCTACATTTTACATTTATTTCAAGAACAATTTTAAAAATGTAAACAACTTAGTACGAAGTGTTTCCCCCGCGTGCACGAATAACTGCTGCAATTCGTCTTGGCATGCCCTCAATTTGGTTTTGAATGTAACCCTGGTCGATTTGCTGCCATTCTTCAATTAAAACTTCACTAAGCTGCTGTAAATTTGCAGGAGCTGGAACATTGTACTTTCCTTCCAAGAGCATCCCAAACTTGTTCCATGGGGTTTAGCACTGGGCCTCGGTGAGGCCAATTCATTACTGGGATAACAACCTTGGCTAAATACTCATTAATGATTCGTGCAACATGCGGCCGGGCATTATCATGCATCAACATAAAATCGTCTCCGATGAACGGCGCAAAAGGAACAGCATATGATTCTAAAACGTATCCTATGTACTTTTCTGCTATCATAGCTCCCCTATTCCCTATGACTAAGTCCGTCCGGGCTTCCATACTCATGCCACCTCACACCATTACCGAACCGCCTCCATACGCTCCCCAGTTCTTAGGTAAATTCCATCAACTCCATCCGATGATCTGAGACAAAGCCTTGACTCGTCAGTCAATGGTAAACGGAAGGAATTACAAGCTCTTCCAGAGAAAAGAAAAGCATATTCTGTAGCAATAGACAAGAAAGATATACTTAACATGGAAAAATTGTGAAATATAGACAAACCAGAGGGATTACAAAATATATTCTTTCATATAGCTTCTTATGAACAGCTTGGAGAAGAGAAGCAATAAATTGTAAAATTTACCATTTTAATGAAGAAAAAATTCAAGATGGAACTCAGGGAGAACAATAGGGAAAATTGGATACGATTAAATTTTTTCAGGCGGCACAAGGTGGGACAAATTAGCAGACAGCAAATGGATGACAAAAAAATTATTTATCGTATTAAATAATTATATATAATTAAATTATATATAATTATTTAAAAAAAAGTATTTATCCCGTTACATTGTTAAAATTACTCTTATAAAAAAGAATCAGAAACATAACATCCGAACGACTTTTTTTAAATCCATATCCCTTTTGGAAAATACGTATTCTAAAGGTTGGTATAAAAATGTTCCTCTGGGAATCAATACGATATCTACTTCGACCAAAAATTCTGCAGCTTATTGGGCTGGACATCACAAATGATAAAATTACCAATCATTAAAACCATGCCAGTACAGTTTCCCATTTAGCCCAAGCAGGTGTAAGTAACCAACAACTTCTAGGGTAAATATATATGCCCCAGCTAAGCACAAACAATGTTGTCTACGTTTCTATTAACGGAAATCGCATAGTGATGCTGAAATAAAGTGAAGCAGTGTTTCAGGAACCTGGAAAATATGGAGTTCAACTGAAATTTGTACTAGACCCTTCGTTAATAATTAGTAAACAATTTGCTACCAGGTGGGATAAATATTGATGGTATATATGCCCCACGATCAAAGTGTTTATTTTATGCCCCACTTTGGGATGTACAAGGTACAATGTACGGTAGTAAATGCAATAATAAATAATTGTGGGAAACTACAAAAAGGCTGAAAAAATCCCAAACTCTCAACAAACAATTTGATTTCTAAAATAACTATTAGGTATGTTTACAATGTTTAATATGATTATAATGTTTTTTTTTAAGTTTCGGATATGTATTTATTTATGTTCAGTTCATTTAATAAATCTCCACTGAAGTTTGCCAATACCTAAATACTGATTGTTAGAGCAGGGGCAAATTAATCATGCTCTAACATTATTATTTTCTAGCATTACACTGCTTGAAAATAAGCGGCATATATCTTCCTTCCCGATGATTATTTATGTGGGTTAAATGCCCCACTGCAAATTTAAAATATGCGCGCAAATTGCGGCATTTTCTTAACCTCTAAGACAAGTAGAAGGCAATGGCAATATAGGTATAAAACTAAAAACTACCAGTGAAAACACGTT
>CAXKVY010002570.1:0-78623 GCA_964058915.1 Tetropium fuscum
CGATTTTTGGGTTTTTGTTTATGAGATAATCACTGACATTGACATTTTTTTAAATGGTAACCAATTTTTTTATCCTAGTATCATATACTCTTGTAGTATCATCATGTACTCGTGAAGTATCATCTACTCTTTTCATTGATATAAAATTTTAGGTAGATTATATAATAATATTGTCAAAAAAATTTGCTATTTAAAGTCATAAACTCATCGCAATCAAGAAGGATTTCCATCACACAGATTTTCATCAAGACTGTTAGTAGTAATAGTCTTTGTATTATACAAGACTCGAATTTATAGTTTGTAACAGACATATATGAGAATGAAAAAATGCCGCATCGTCAAAGGGAAACCCGATGTCTTTGATGATCGGCGCAAGCCGACTTTGATCTCGTCAATGCGTAGCCGCATCATTTGACGATGCGGCATTTTTTCATTCTCATATATGTCTGTTACAGACAATACTATCAAGTGGTTTGAAGGCAGAATGAAAAGACATTAAGGTTGGGATTTTGTAGAGGGAGGTGCAAATAGATGCATTTATCATGTTTAACTATAACTAACTTACATAAGATCTGATATATTCAAATTAGTTTCAGGCACTAGCTATTATTATAGTTATTATAATATTTGTTTATAAATTTTTTGTCCTAAAATTTTCCTATCAGCCTGTGCTGTGGTTTTGCAATGAAAATAATGTGATTTTAATAATAAAAATGCATATTTTCATGCAAACCCTTCTTTTAAGAAAATTTAGGGACAAAAACTTTATATACATAATTATACCTAATAGTAGTAATAATAGTTAATGCCTGAAACTAATTTGATTATCAGATCTAGTAGCTTTTTAATTATTTATAGTTTAAATAAATAATATAGCAAAATAAATCCACCTATTTGTCTCCCACTACACAAGATCGCGACCTTAAGTTTGTCTTAAGCCATCAAACTCAACCGAATATATTAATTCACACATAAACTATATTTAATATATTTACAAAGTATGCACATATTGCACGAAAAATGACCCTCTCATTCACGTCATTCATCATTAATGACCTAGAACCTCGCGTGTGTCACCATAGGCACCCGTAATGGTTCAACCCGTTCAAAATAAAATAAATGATGGATTAATACAGTTCTGTTTTCCTGTATTGTTTTCAATTAGCGGGTAGCTATTATGCTTGCTCATTATATCGAACTGGTCAAACATGCGACTTGTGCCGCATCTGGCATTTTGATGGATAAAAGAATGGAATAAACACCCTTGAAGTACGGTTGAGTATAATCTCATTACTTCCGGCTGACTGTTGATTCATTTTGTGGTTGTCAAATAGCCGTCACTGACGACACTTCTGGCGTAATACAAAAAACCGAGGCTGTTCCTCTAACAATACCGTATGTTTGAATTTCATGTTGATTGTATGAGCTTTGCAAATAATATCAAGCTGAATTTAACGGTTCTTGTTTAACAGATTTTGATCATAAAGGGTGTATCGTGTATCATAACGCAACAATGTAGGTAATTATTATAATCTCTTTACAAGTACCTACCTATGTATTATTTATTTGTGAATTTAAGCGGCTTGCTGAATTTAAAATTACATTTAACGTTGTATGTTCTTCAATGTAATTATGAAAAGTAAAGATAAATATATGAGGAAGATGGATAAGTTTATTTAAATTCATAGAAATATTTCGCCTTTGTCACCAGGCTGCTACCGCCTGGCGGATCGGATTTCATACTAAATCCCTCAGGAGCCCCGTAGATCGCGAACTTTCATATTAAAAGTGCATTTTCTCGCCTGGTATTGGTCTACTGAATCAAGTGAGTTTGTTAAAACTATGCAGATTTAGTACAACATTAGTATAGCAATTTACCATAACCTCTATAACCTCTGAGAAGTTTGTTTACACTTTGTTTTTGGTAATATCGCCTCGTAATAGATTTGTTTCATTAGTAATTGTCATGAATAATTTTAATGGACTGTTTATATCGTCAAGTACTACTGCAACACAGTGTTTACATTTGCCATGATCTCATGCGGCAGTTTTTCGAGCATACTAATCTGTAAACAAAATGTTTATCTTCCCCTCATCCTTCGTAGCTGCGCAAAGAATAATTTGCCTTGCCGCGTTAATTGACTGCAATCAACGCTTGCGGTGAGAATGTATTCTCCCTCTTCGTACACCCGCACACCACTGCCCAGATGATGAATATGGTCTGTGATGATGGATAATCGCAGGGAATCGCACCGTAGCTTTTCATAGCTATGCAGCCCTGTAATTAAATAAAGGGTTTTCTAATAAGAACGATATTATTTTGAAACGATATGGTAACCACGATTATGAATATATCTGTCAATTAGTGCCAGTATACTAAAACAATTTATTACGGCTAAATACGCGCCTCAAAAACGTTTGGTTTTTATCCAGAATTTTTACGAAAATAGACGTTTACACTTTTATCGACTTTTGTTTACGCTTATCGCGCACTTCGCGAAAACTTTGATCTAAATAATCGGCCTTCTTTGCTTGCCATTCGTTGCAACGTTGAGAAATTTGAAAATAACTTTACTCGTCACGGTCTAAAAAAAAACACCAACAAAACGTCGAAATGTCGACCAGAACTGATGAGAATATTGCTGCTGTAAGATCTAGTGTTGCAGAGGATCCAAATTTATCAATTCCTCGTCGTGCCCAAGGGTTTAAATCTTAAAAACACGACAACTTGGATTTTGCATATACTTGAATTCACACCTGTTTAAGATTGGTTTGACCCAAGAACATAAGCCACTGGACATTTACTCGCCTGTTGTCGGCGCCTAGAATTTGCTGACTGGAGTTTAGAATAGCTTGAAAATGATCCTAATTTTGCGAAAAAAATTATCTATTCAGATGAAGCTTATTTTTGGGTGTGATGTTAACAAACAAAATTGCCGTTTTCAGTGTAAAAGAATCCACAACAGATTCACGAGAAGCCTTTGTATCAGCTAAAAATTTGTACCTATATGTTATGGTCGCATCATGGGACCATTTTTTTTGGAAATGAGGTAGGAGATGCAGTTACCGGCAGATGTTAAGAATTTTATTGTGGCCAAATTTAGATGCACTTGATTTGGAGGATATGTGATTCCATTAAGACGGTGCCACATGTCACACTGCTCATGGAACTATCGACGTATTGCACGAAAAGTATGGCGAAATGATAATTTCAAGGAATGCAACTGTTCACTGGCCTCCTTGAAACTGTAATTTAACTCCTTTAGATTACTAATTGTGGGGCTATTTGAAATCTAAGGCCTATGCAGACAAACCACAAACACTTGATGCATTAAGCTTGGACATTGAACACTGAATTCGTCCGATTACGCCCGCACAAAGTCATCAAATATTGGGTTCGTCGATTTCGCTCGTGTATTAGAGTGCCCGTCAGAAATTCGTATAAGTAATTCATATTCGTATAAGAAGTCTAAGGAAAAAGTCGTAAAAGTTCGTATAAAAGTAAAAAACCAAGGCAGGGTCGGGCTTGGTTTTTCTGGGGAGTGTAAGTATAGTAGCAGCCACATGCTAAATTATTTACCTCGTGCTTTGTATTGCCCGTAGAGTTTCACTGTTAACCAGACTCTTGTAATAGTTTATAGTAAACAATGTTTCGACCGTGGGAGAATGGGAGAATTATACTGTTTCGAGGCCATTGGCCAAAAAAGCACTTTACGACGGAGGCCTAAAAAATTGGGTTTCAAATTTAAAATTGTTAATAAGCATGCTGCCGTAATCGACAGTAAATTGTCGAATAGAATAGACAATAAAATAAAGAGAAAAAAAAAATTTAGAGAAAATAAAATAATTTAGAGATAAAGGAAAATAGATTTATTATTTGGACGAAACCTGGTGTGACACCCACGACACTGCCGAAAAAAGGTTGGACTGATTAGTCCAACTTTAGCAGGTGTCAGCTAAACGATGTATCTTCAAGCAGAGGATCCCGTATGGTCATTTTGCATTGTGACGGATGGTTGGGTTCAAAATGGCGTTAAATTGTATGGTAAAAATCTGGAAGAATTTGGTTTGAAAAAAGTTTAATCCCAAACATAAGTCCTGAAAGTGTCATTGTATTAGATAATGCAGCAAACTATTCAAGGCAAGATCCCATAATACCCAATATGTCCTCTAAAAACAGGTAATTTAAGATTTTTTTCTTAAAAATTACCTATATTCCGAAGAGTCATGTACCAAAAAGCAATTGTTGGAAGGTACTTAATACCAAACAATGAGAAACAGTATGTGATATAGCAAAATAATCCAAAAAAATACCATGCTGTTTTAAGGTTACCACCGTATCACTGTATTTTTATTTTAATCCATTCATTGAACTTATGTGGTCACAATTAAAAATTCGTAAAAAAAATGTTTACAAAATTCGAGAAAAAATTCGTGGAAGAATTTTCAAATATTTCCAAAGAAGACTGGTCGAAGGCAATTGTAAAAGTAAGTAAATATGAAAAAGAATATAGAAAACTAGGACAAATTCTTATCAATGGTGGTGAAAGATTTATTATCAATCTGGCAGAGGAATCGAATGATACAGATGGTTTTTCAGATGAAAGCTTCAATTGAGGATACTACCTATATAAATTGTTAAATTTTGTATGTACGTTAATGTTTATTACTTTAAAATAGAGCTATTATTTTATTAATTGTTATTATTTCTCAAATAACTCATAAGAAAAATGAATAAAGTATTTTTAAAATTATGTTGACACATAATTTTGTGAAATGCGAAAACATAGAATGTTCAGAATCAAATTTCAGAACCGAACCGACAAAAATATGCAGAAATAATAAAAAAGGTGCGAAAGAGATGTCTCGAAAACTGTCCTATAGGCTTTGTATAGAACATAAGTTGTAAAGGAGTTGAAATTAGTTGCAACTACAATAACGATATTTCCTTCAAAAGTTTCGTTATTTTAAATTAGGATCCACTCTAATACATACATAATAATTGTATGTATAGCTTTGCATTTTTATGTTATTTTAATTTCAAACATGTTTGGTAGTACCTTGTACAATCGTGTTCAATAAAGTTGTACAGCATTTGCGCTGTTATTTGGTATGTCGTTTCATGTAGTTCATAAAAGTGTACAATAAATATTTAAGCTCCTAGCGACAACTTATTGATAGAATTAAAATTGACGACAGGTGAGACGTTATGAGTTTTCTACTTCGAGTATATATAAAAAACAAAGACAAATGTTATAAATACTTATATAAGGAGCATTTACTTAAAAAAACTAGGGAACAAGACCAACTATGGAATAGGAAGAAAACAAAAACATAACAAATGTAGAGTTTAAAATAATTAAACTATGGAACACGAACACCAACAACTATGAAATATGTAACATAAAAAACCAACTATGGAATAGGAAGAAAACAAAAACATAACAAATGTAGAGTTTAAAATAATTAAACTATGGAACACGAACACCAACAACTATGAAATATGTAACATAAAAAACGAACAATAATCTAGTGTTTAAAATTAGACATTACGCTAGCAATATTTACACAAACGATACTTAATTAATGATTTTAATATTTTGTCATAGCTCCATTTCTTTCCAAAATTTCGTTTATACAATTCGACCAAAAGAGACAAATAAAGTGCTTCTGTTAAGTTCGCATCTTCGCTTAGTTCGTCTCAGGCCAGCTCTATGGCATTTAACAAGTCATTCCTATTTTGAGGCCGAAAGATTCTGTCATAATTGTTTTTTGCCAGTAAGCCCCATACGTTTTCAATAATATTAATATCAGGACTTTTGGCAGGCCAAACAATCGTTTCAATATTATTAGTTGCAAACTACTCTCTTATTATGCCTGTGCGTTATGGACTGGACATTTATCTTGTTCAACTATATAATTATTACCAGGAAAGTGCTGTTCCACAGAAGGTAATGTCACATTTTCTAGGATATTTCTATATGCTAGGGCATTTAACCTCCCTTCTATGGTCCAACACACTCCCAAGTCCATGAATGCTTAACAATGCCCACAAATTTACAGAGAATCTTCCAGCTCTTTCGTAATTATTTATATATTGCTCGTTGTATCTAGTATTGCGAGGTCTATACACTCTTATATGTCCATTAAACGTGGACTGAAAAACTTTTTCGTCTGTGAAGACTACTTGATCTCAATTTTCGCGGTACAGATTATTTAAGGCAAATAGTATTCTTCCCTGTTTATGATGTTGGATGAGTACCATTTTTTTCCCTGCTACATGATTACTTAAAGGATAATGTTTAATTCGCCGACACGCAATGTTGACAATGTGACATTTTTCCAAGCCTGATTAACACCACTGTGGCTGTACAACACTTTATTGAACACAACTGTACCTAAACACTAAAGTAAAAAAAACAAAGAAAAGTAATGCTGATTTACTGTCAGGAATATATTAGTCGGAGTAATAACGAGTGGAATCACAATTAGGTCAGGTTTCACGTATATTGTTTATCCCGCGGCAGTGCTGTATGGATTTTCTAGACCCAATTACCTATCTGTGACATTTTGTTCTAATTTATTGGATTCTAGTTTATTCTGTCTAGTCAAGGGGCTAGAGACTGCTCAGCATAAAAATGATCGGTGACTCATAGCCAAAAATCCATGCTGCACGAAGAATAACGGGGCGATTTAATTTTGTTTGGTGCATAAATTGTGTGGGTGCATAAAAAGGAACTCGTGCAATTGCAGCTGTTAATCTAGTTGATCAGACAACCCTAATGGTATAATTATCTATTAAGGGATAACTTTACTTCAATAATTAGAAGTTCTTGGTATAGTATCTCTACAGCTTTCAAATTGATTAATTAGATACCTATCTCGATTCACATTCTTTAATGCTCACTGAAATAAAAAAAAAACAAAGAAAAGTTGTGCTGATTTACTTTCAGGGATGTATTAGTAGGAGGAATAACGAGAGGAATCACAATTGGGTCAGGTTTCGTGTATATTGTTTATTCTCACTGTTTGCTCGCTCGTGATTGCCGAGTACATATTAATTACGTCCCGTGGCAGTGCTGTATGGATTTTCTAGACCCAATTACCGATCTGTGACATTATGTTCTAATTTATTGGATTCTAGTTAATTCTGTCTAGTCAAGGGGCTAGAGACTGTTCAGCATAAAAATGATCGGTGACTCATAGCCAAAAATCCATGCTGCACGAAGAATAACGGGGCGATTTAATTTTATTTGGTGCATAAATTGTGTGGGTGCATAAAAAGGAACTCGTGCAATTGCAGCTGTTAATATAGTTGATCATACAACCCTAACTTCAATAATTAGAAGTTCTTGGCATACTATCTCTACAGCTTTACAATAATTGATTAATTAGATACCTATCTCGATTCACTTCCTTCATACCTTAATACATTGACCCTCTGACACATGGATTGCCGTGTTTTTTCATGGGCTCCAAGAATCTTTTTAGGTGCTATTTATTAATTTATTTACAAAAAAAAAAACAAGTAAATTTATTAGTACAATACATTAGTAGATTTATTACAAGTAGTATAGTTAGATATTTCGTTTTTTGGTATATTTATACAGAAAACAAAACTTTAGGCATCTACAGTCCCTGGTCAGTTTATTAGACTCACTATTGAAATTTGCTCTAATTTTGAGAAATTGTGACCAAAAAGACTTATTTTCTTAATGATTACCTTTATTTTACATTCTAAACATATTCTAAGATTGATTTATATAAAATAATCCTAACTATTAATAACTATTTACAAAATACTAATATTTAGTCAAGCCTCCTTTGGCTTTCAATAAAGCCTTGATTCTTCTATGCTTTATTGAAAGTAGTCGAAAGTGTCGATGCATTTCTGGGCTATTAATTTCCATGCATCATTGTGGTTTCAGTGGTTGATGATTCTTTCAATCAACTTGACCTTTGTGGTAATATTTTCCTTTCCTAGTTCTCGTTTTAGACATTCCCAGACATTTTCGATTGGGTTCATATCGGGAGAATTGCCAGGCCATCGCCAGGAAATTGGGTTGTCTTCCAATTTTTTTATGGATTGGGCAGTATGACAAGGTGCACCATCTTGCATAAAGTGTTTTGAGTATTTCCAAACCATTTATCATCAAACGTCTTTCCAAAACTCTTGTACTGGCCCTGACGCATGGTACCCTCGACGCTGTAAAGGCGACCAAGACCCTTTCCACTTATTACTGACCATACCATCACTGAAATTGGATGCGTTACAGTTTTAATTACACAGTCCGAGTTATATTTTTCATAGGGCCTTCGTTCGACAAAATGGGATTTGTCACACAGAATCTGGAAGTTGCTTCACCACTGAAGCAAAACTGCTTAATCAAAATGATATTAGCATGATGCAAATGTTAAATCTTTATCTAGCTTACTAACGATTTTCCAATCATCCAGGGTGAAACGTTTGTACGAACTACCCAAGCATACCTCTTTTTATCATTGCTTCAGTTAATTTAGGTTTTTTAACTGGTCTTCTGCTTCGGAACCCCATGTCAAGGCAATTTCGTCGTACTGTTCTCTCCGATACATTATAGCCTGACTCTTCAAGCTGTTTTTGTTATATCTGAGTATGAGGCCTTTCTATTTCCCAGAACAATATTCCTTATACATCTTTGACCTCTTGGAGATACAAGCCTTTTTTGCCACAACGACCTATCCGTTGTGGCTTTGTTGGCGGTGGACAGGTTGGCATTCATTCTTACCGATGCCTGTGAAACTTGAGTGAATTTGGCAATTTGCCGTTGACTATGGCTTGTATGCCTCAAAAGTATTGTTATCTGAGCAATTTTCTGGGAGAAAGGTCTTTAAATTTAGTTGCATAACTATGTGTATTATAAATTATACAGGAGTTACCATAAATAACCATAAATAAATTTAAATATCCCCAAGTGAGTCTAATAAATTGGCCAGGGACTGTACGATCATTTTGCCGTATGTAACAATGCAATTTTGTGTTCATGTTCTCATATTTTAAAATATAAGTATTTAAACAGCATATAATATTAAATTACATAGAAAAATTACCCTTGGCACAACAGAACCCCAAAATTTTTTTTCGAACACTGAACATAGTTTTCCGTAGCGCTTTACATAATAATGTATCATTCCCTTTTCTTTCTACTTCGTTTCATTAAAGACATATTTTTGCTATTTTTTATTCCACTGTACTTGCGAAATTGGTATACCTACGTTTAAATATGTCTTATTCAATACCGCTTTATTAATAAATCCTTTATTGACAATGTCCATCTGTGCACCTTGATATCAACGTTAATAAAATATATATATATATATGAATATTAACCAGTCTCCACCAGGGGACTTTTTGCATATGTCCTGCCTCAAACCAATTTTATGCTCTAATTGGTATAGTAACCGACATCTTTGAAGTGGTCTGCGGTGTTTCTTGTATGAATTAGTGGATACTACCAGTTGACCAGTGCATCTTATACGGTCTTTACAATATGCTGATATTTATGAGACATACACCTATTGTTAAGCACCGCAAATGGCTGCGTCCCGCTCTTTAAAGCTTCTGCTTCATTGTCTACACTGATTTATTACATACCAGGCGTATGGAAATGAGCTTGTGATAATTATCCCCTAACCGTGACTATTTTAGGGTTTCATTTTCGATTTGTATTCACTTAGTAGACCGAACTACATCTGATTTAAGAATCAAATTAAAAATGTTCACCAATCGGATCAACGGATTAATGCAGATTAATCTATGACCAGAAAGTTTTTAGATTTTTAGACCATTGAAATGTTACATTGGCCTTGTATTTTAGGGTAAGATTTTATTTTTCAGAGATGAATAAGGTAAGATTTAAATTTTTTGTCATGTCAGTGTGACTATAAAACTCGGTTTGCGGGGTTGCACGCCTCCATTTGGCCGCCATCCTTCTCAATTCTCTATCTCTCAATTCAAATCTCTACAGAAATTACTTTTTTTCGTTGAGAATTGAATTCTCTACAATATTCAAAAATTGATGAAAATTTTCAAGAAAAATTTCATTTAAGGGTTAACTTAACATAACTTTTTCTATTGATTTTATGGAAAAAACATATTAGATGTTTTTTATTGTGAACAAGTTTCACAATAAATTTTTATTGTGAACAACTCATTTTTTAAATTTTTTTTACTTGGAGAGGTGTCAGGATGTCAGATGTCACTACACTTTAACCGAGAAAACCATCGCGAAACTACTTTGTTTACGTCAGAACAGTACACTGGCGAGAAACTACGAGTAGTTTACCCCTATAGCTACGTTGCAACGTTTCTCTGAATACGGCTAGGTGTTTAATTCTTTATGATACTATGAAATTGCCACTAGGCGCGCCTCTATCATTCGTGATTAGGACTAAGGTATACATAATTACAGATTTGTATGCGACATTATCAATTAAACATGGATTGTTCATGACATTTCTTAGTGGATATTACTTGCGAACAGGTACCTAAAAGTAAACAATTTTATATATAAATATTGATGGTAGAGTTCCGGGAGGAGACTTTTTTTAGGGTGTTTCCTGCTCTTTGAGGATCTTTTTTTAGATTTCCGATAACTGCAATAGTTTTTGAGATATTTGCATAAAATGGGGTAACCCACTCCTTTAATTTACTAAATTGTTTGTAACTTTTGTAATTTTTACCGGCCCCACTTCAAATTTTTAAAAAAGTTTCTAGATGTCATTCTAAATCGAATGAGCCCTAAATCATAATTTTCGGTAAAGGCTAAGGGAAATTCATCAAAATGGCACTTGTTGACTAGACTATTGCCTTTTTTGGCGTACCTACTAAATCCTAAAATACATGACACTTAATGGCATTACTTGTCATGATCTTTATTTAATGTAATATAGTTCTCAACAAAATACTATAGTATATTCATAGTATTACTTAGGTACCTAATATACAGAATAATATGTTTTATGTACTATGTATCCATTGATACTAGAAACATTTTACCACGTTTAAATGCGATCAATAGCTACTAAAGTTTACTTCTGAAAATTAGGACACGAAAACCTAGTTTCTCATATGTCAGGTGCTAAAATTATTAGACATTATTTTCAAATTTCTTCGGTATTAATGCAGACGTTATTACACTTAGCAATTATATTTTTTTTATATATTCATTATTTATTTAATATATTTTATTCATATTATTTATTTATATTATTTATTCATTATATATGCAAATTCATTATATATTCAAATATATGCCTAAACATAATATGATAGTCATTAATTATTAATATTAATACTATATGTACTTGTTCAGTGGCACTCTGGATTATGTAAAATAAACAGTTACGAAAATGTTAAATACCTACAGTGTGATATTATTCTATAACTATTTTCTTATTTTTTTATTTAATTTGAGGTGATATATTTTTACTTTTTGCAAATATCTATTTCTAATAAAAATAGAAACTGGCTAGAGCGTTATTATTCAACCTTTTATATTTTAGAAGGTAGCAAAATACATCAATTTCAATTTAAGTAGGTAGGTACCTAACTAAATTAAAATAAAATAAAAATAAACTGCTAGTTTTAATTAATTTTTACTGTCATGAAACTTATTTTATTTAAATTTTGCTAACGTTTTCCATGCGCCAGATCGGGACAGTATAACTTTTCTTACCGCAATCTAAAATCGTCACTATAAAGGCGCTTTCATCCAACAAGTTGTTATGTTTTGATAGAAAGCTAATAACTAATTAATTTTAACACAAAACCCATCAAAATAATACACTAAATTAAAGAATAACTGTATTACTTATATTTCAAGAATTATTGTTGACCCCACTTTACCACAAAACGTTCGATGGTATTAGGAAATTTAGGCATCCAAATGAATGCCAATGATGCCGATGTGACACGGCCGAGGAACGTGTAAAACGGATCCGTAATATTTGAATGGGAAACATTCTTATTCTGCATCACATTCACCATGATATGACGTATGATATGACGAAAGGTATATAGTGTGATCACTATTTTTGTTATCTCGTTTGTTATACTACATGATAATGTCATAATGTGATGAGCGATGTATATAAAATCATTTGTTTTTCCTTAAATTCCTGGAAATCGGTTATACTTGACAACGCTGTTAAAAATGCGGTAGCAGGTGTGCAGAGATCGGTTTTTTGCTCGAGTTTTTATGTCTCATATTTCGATGTTACAAACTATAATGTGTCCCCTTTTTCACCAAATTACAGCAGGATTCTGAGGGTAAGTTAGATACCCAGTATAGTTGGAAACCATCTGACGTATGGTTGCGTAACTGTCAGTGACGTCCATGGGTAATTAGTAGCTTTGATACCCACCGTACGAACCTACTGATTTATGTCTTTTTTAATTTAGCGGATTTACTTTAGGCAAAGTTTTTTTGCCCAATTATACCAATATGTATGGTGATTATACTAAGGACGGTAATATGGTTTACCCATTCAGACAGTAAATGCAAGCAAAGCAGATACTTTAGTAATATAATATTAGTGGATATTTTGTTGTCGAGTGTTATATTTTGTAACCATATCAAATTGCATTTCTTCATTACTGTGTTTAAAAAATTCATTTGATATACTACTCGATACTTTAATTATATATCTGCGGTTTATTAAAAACTGTATTACAGTTTTCTTACTAGGACTCGATTTCTTCTTGGGTTTTTTCCTTCGTTTTACAAGTATATTTCGAGACGTGTTTGGAAATACATAATAGAAAATTAAACGTGAAAATCATAAAACTTTAGAATATACGTAAAGTGAAGCAAGAAGCAAACAACTATAGGTACCTACGGCGAACGGAACCTTATTCGAATGCGGCTGGTATTTGAGCCTAACACCCAGAGCATTCGATTTAGAAAAAACTGAATATTCCATTTTTTCTAGGAGACAAAGGGTTTAGACAAAAATTAACATAAAAATTTAGACTATCCTTTGGTGATCCGTTAATTTTCTTCAAGTGTATTTCGAGAAATTATAAATAAATAATAATAATAATAATATGATGACTTCTGTATATACTCCTGTATATAATATACTCCTGGACAAAATTACTGCACCACCAGGTAAAAGAGCCCCAATTTTGATGTTAATTGTTGTCTAAACCACTTGTCTGATTTATATGATTTGTATCTTCAAGAAAGGTACATACTATATTATTCTATACTTTTTCAGAGATATATTTTTTTATGAACACGGTGTAACCATATTATATCTTGTTTTTTCCATAAATTTTGTGCCCTGAGATAATAAAGTGAATAAAAAATGAGATTATTAACAAAATATAAAGGCCAAAGGTTGATTTGAATGATAAATTGCTGTTGTTGTATCTGTTAAACTCCACAGCCGGTGTTCATACAAAAATATTTCCTGTGAAAAAGTATAGTACACAAACTTTCTTGATTCTTGACATTTCGAACGAATGCGTTAGAAAAAAAATAACATCAAACTTTTGGCTGTTTTTTGGTAGGTACATTATGTGCACATATTTAAACAATGTCGTAAGAAACGCCTTCACGAAAATAGACATTCAATAATATGTACAATTGTACATGACAGACTATGCACAACAGAAGGGTATAATATTTATATCCTCTACTTACTTACCTAACGAAACTTTAATTATGTCAAACGTCATGTACCGACATCTACTTGACGATCTAAACCTAATAAATTACTACAGTTGTTGCTAATGGACTACCATTGTGATGGGCTAAGGCTAAGGAATATATTTATTTTCAGTTTCTATTTGTTCCATTTTTCAAAGATTTATGTTTACATAATGAGTTGACGGTAGAGCAACCCCTTTTTCGATATACAAAAAAGAGTAAATGCATTAGGCCATTGTCCATATGGGGAGCCCAAGTAAATATAGGTAAAATCTATTAGCATAGTGGTCTACCTGGTCAGGCAGAAAAATGTAGGATACTTTTGTTATATAGAGAATACAGAAAAGTATAATATTATACTACGCTATAATATTATAGGTATAATATTATACTAGTGTGTGATTAAATTCAACCCTCTATAAATTTCTATAGTAGGTGGTACTCAGGACCGATGGAATTAATAATAAAATGGATAAAAACAAAAAAATAAAGCCTCAGGAGGTGCAACGTTCTTGTTCAACCTATCTGTATTTTTCCTACTTGAAAATCCCGAATATTTTAGGATGAGAAATGTTTTCAGGGGTTCAAAACAATCATAGCATTCATTATTAACCCAATTTCTGCACTTTCGAACTGAACTTAACGCGGAGTGCAGTCCGTCGTGTTTTCAATTGCGTGGTGCATCGTGTATCTATCGCTCATGCGATACTTTCGCCAGGTTGTATTTTCAATAATATCTTGTCCTTTGGTGGAATATTTATTGCTTGTTTGATATGCTGTACGAGGTGTTGTGGTGGCAGGGAATAATGGATGGATGTTCTATTTCGTGTTAGTTTCTTAGTTTTTTTAATGTCTGTTTTATTTTCTGTTTTTTAGCTTAAATTTTTTTTTTATATTTTTAGTTTTTTATTTTTCTATTTTGATCGTTTTTGCAATATTTCATAATTATATCTGTGAATTCTTGTATCTGGACTCTTATCTTATTAATTTTTTTCTTTTTTGTTTTTTTTTTTTGCTCTCTTTTTGATGTTAGTGTGGTGAGGTCGGGGGTGTACATTCAGTTATGGGAAGGATGTTTTATAATGGGAGGCCGTGCAATGGAAAAATTCAGTAGTGGGCCAGGTAAATCTTACTTGAGGGCCGCATGTGTCCCGCGAGCCGTGGGTTGCCATGCCAGCTCTAGAGTATTATTTCTCTTGAATATTTTGGATCGAAAGTTTGTTTAAGATCAAAGTTACAGTTACAAATTTTTAAGTATTTTTCGGCATTTTGAATTATTACCATTTAGTCCACATAAATTATGGGTCTACACATATGACTTATGGGCTAGTCTCCATCCATATCCCGCAAACAGCGTTCAGAGTCGAGGGCAATTTCGAGCGGGCACGTAAAAACTTTTACGTGTACTCGGTTTTTGCCGTTTTTCTCAATCGTTTTGAGGTTATGTTGAAAAATGGTTGTAATAAAAGTATCTTTGAATTATCTACAACCTTTGTATTTAACTTTCTTCGCTAGAAGATCTAGTTTTTCCGAAAATCGGAAAAAAACACGTTTCACCCCTAAAAACACTCCTTTTCCACCCCCACCCTATTTCTGGTTATTTGTTGGAGACCAATCGATTTTTCCGCATTTATATAGGTAACAATAATCCTAAATTTTCCAACCCAATATACTGCTAAGAATTTTGTCGATATTTGGACTCATTTGGATTTTTGGAGAAAACCTATCGGCACTAAAATAGCACGACTACCTTGTTATTCATGCATATCTACATTTGCATATTTATTATGCGGTCATCATTTTCTGGGATTCCCAAATAATGCGAAAAAGACTAAAGACAACTATATTATATGCCTCCTCGGTTCATGACCCAGGACATTGTTCAGGGGATATGCAATCGAAGACTATTCGTGACAATTACCATCTTTATGGTTAGAAAGAATCAAAATTTAACGATATTCGAATGATCATTTTTTATATCCTGGAGCGAAATAGACATTCGACGACATAAATAACACCATCTTAGCAATAAAAGTCACCGGGAGGGAATCTATAGAACTGAATATGTCATCATGCATTTGCTTCACTTTTATGTAAGAGGATGCCTTCTCGTTATCCATACAATGGCTAGGCGGAACTTTTTATTCTCTAGGGCTGGAAGGCAGAAAGTAAACTACAGGAGGTCGTGTAATCTCCCTGAACGTCCGCGTCCGTCCCCTTTTATTATATAAAGAAGACCCCCATAATTATGGGTTTTCTGTATTTATTTAAAAACTCAATACACATACATGATGCTGCATTTATTTTTATTATTTTAGAAGCAATCAAGGGTTTATAAATAAACAACATTATAAATTGTTAAACTTGATATTTATTTTTTGTGCCGCAGTTTCTTAGCCAAAAGGGTGTTTTGTAAATTTACTTTTCAGTTATATATAACTTTTACAGCCATATATAAGTAAATCATTAGTTCATATTTAGTTTTATTTATATTCTTATTTCCTTATATCATTGTTTACCTAGTTTTATATGATGCAAGAATCGCAGAGCCATACATTTTTTTGCGTATATTGGTATGCATTAAGAATATGTGACATATTTTGTTTTTCCTTGTATCACTTATTTTTGGAGATATAGTGATGTAGGTTAAGCTATGTTTTTCTATTCTGATCCTTAACAATTTTTGATCAGTGTATTGTATATATATTAAGAAGAAAATAAAATTTGCACGATTCACTATTATGTATAATAATGTTTGGACAGTAAACGTTATAAATTATAAAATTTTCGATGTACCATATGTAAGAACTTATGAATCTTTGATATAATAATTAATAATTAATTGTCCTTAAATAACTAAATAATACTATAAATAAAGTATATTTCAAATCTATAATAAAATTAGAAATTTAGCATAGATTTTTCGCTCAAATATTGACGAGCAATTTATTATCAAATAGTATATTATCAAAACTTATTACAAACCCAAAGTCATAGCTTAAATCGTATGTAGTCGTATATAGGTTAAATACCAACCTTGAATTCAGTACTAGATATAAAATGAGACGTGTGAAATTAATAGACATATTATCATGTGAATATTATAATTGGATCCAAATTATGTAAAATTTCCAAAATATCAACAATGTCATGTTGCGAAGGTCTTTGCATGACTTCGGTAACAATATACCATACCTAAAAAGAACATTTATTAAATTATATATAAAAGACAATAACTTGATTGAATTTAATTAATAAGAATAATTAATAATAATAGAAACTACTCCGAGTGTTATTCTTAATTGGTAGTTTCGGATTAATTTTCAGATTTGGATATATATTTAGATTACCTGAAGATGATTGCAAATACTTCAATAATCAATTACGTTAAACTGTAAACCAGATAATAGAAGTGTGAAACTGCCAGTCAACGTACCAAATTAATGATGCTGATAATATTTCTGCTCCTCAATCCAACCTTAGTTATAATAATCCTGTGACATTATCACCTTAATTATGTGTAACCTTAACTTTAAATTATACGATGGTATGAAGATCCATGTTTGCAGCTATATGGTTTTTACTGTATATCATATGAACCATGTATTTATTTATACAACAATAATAATAGAGGTATGCTAAGAACCTACCAATAATAAATAAAAGTTTTATTATCTTTTCCTCTGCATATCAAATGCCCCCAGTAACAATTCTAATCGATGTAGAACGACATGTGATATATAAGCTGGGGTGCCAATTATATAATTGAATTATAACAACAAACCGCACCATAAATCCAACGAAAAGTCGAACCGTTCCTTTCCGATCTCCAGTTAACTGCCATCTGCAACACCAATAAATAACGAGTAATGACTAAGAAGCCGTAAAATACAATTGTGCAATTATATAACTCGAGTGTGAAATACACAATAAGACGTACGCTTCAGAACCTGTGGGATACAATGTTTTTATGTTGCAGTCCGCCTTCCTATAAATTGTATCACTATACACATCAGAATGACTTTCTTTACGTAGGTATACCCTCTCCTTTCCCATAAGTTATATGTAGTTGAAACAGACAAACATTATCTGAACACGAGTTTCGACAGCATAAACGAATTGTCAAACTAAATTTGATTTTTTTTAAAGGAAAAATCAACCTCAAGCCCCTCAGCTGCTTTCTGTCGTAGTTGTACAATTTACATATCACTAACTTTTTTAGATAAATGTAAAAATTTTTTTGTTAAAGCTCCCAAAAACACATTCAATGTATGATTAATGTGATCATGACAAATATTTGAAATCTGAAAATAGTGAGCTTTAATTACCATGCCACCATAGTAAGTAAGCTAAAAAATACAGAATCGATTACAAATAATTTTAATTTCACATAAATATGACATATTGTAAACTACCTATACATAACATTTTGTCAGTATACAATCTTTCACATTCACATTTTCTTATTTTTGTGGCAAAACCTCAGAACGATAGGTAAGCTAAAAAAGTTGATGTTTACCATCCCATTACGCAAACCTGAAGCACCCTCCGATATAGTTTTAGTGATAAATATGAGGTGGAATCGTTCCATCATAATTAACCAGTTCATCTGTTTTATGTATGTCAAACATCAGCACCAGAGTTGTCATAACATTTAGAATTCTAATAGTTTCGTTATTGCCATTTTTTACATATGTCAGGATTACCGGTGGATTTAGAATTATTTTCAAGAAATATTGGCTCTGATCACATTAATGATACCTACATTGAATGTGTTTTTTGGGAGCTTTTAACAAAAAAACGTTGTTTGTAACATTTAACGTTTGTACCTTAAAATTTGTTTTTGGCTCATCTGCCTTTCCAGACTGCTTCGCCTTGCCTGGAAATAGCATGAGTTATCCAAAAAAACTGTATTTTAGGTAACAAAAATAACTAATTCCGATCCGCTGGATTGGCAGATCTTTTGACGTGCGAGTTTGTCTTATCTTGTTGGTGCATTAGAAACTTTCTATTGTCATTTATGTGTATACATATGTATATTATAAGGATCTATGATGCATCTTTCGGTAATCTTAAACACGCGATTTTATACAGAACAGTAACTCCTGGAAATTATCTTTAATTAAAATGGTGAACTCTAATAAGTCGGGTCATAATCGAGTAAGGAACTCAGGTTATTGTATAAAAGAACATTTCCCAATTCCGATCGCAAGAGTATCTTGTTACTTACTCAGTCAAAGGAAAATACCGACAAAAAGATAATGCCGGTTGCGCTCTGTGAAAAATGCACTCATGTGTAAGTAACGTTCGGTCCCCTGGACCAGATTTCTTCCTTCCTCTTCCGCATTGCGACCTCATCATCCCTTACAGGGTGGAACATTAGAGGAACGGCTCTATTCAGGATTATACATACTTCAAAAACTAGTAGAACGAAACTGTTTGAGTGACTAACTCAAACAGTTTCGTATAGCAGAGAAACATGTGTAGCGTTAAAGTTGATATTAAATTATGAATTGAATTAAACGTTGATAACTTACTATAAGTTCCTACAATCTACAATCACTTTCTAAGTGTACCTATGCAAAGCTTATGTTTTGACATTTTTTACTACAGCCTGTGTTATTTTTTAGGTACACTTAGATACACTTTTTTAGGTATACTTTAATACTTAAAAATACTGAACTACTAACACATATTACTTTCACCTAAAAATGTTAACGAAGCAAGATGTATGTGAAAACTATGTATGAAAACCTCCAACAAATATCAAACTTTTTCTTTAATTAATTTTAATCCTCAGCATAAACAATTATATGTAATTTATTGTCAACCACAATGCCTTATTTTATATAATTTCGTATATTTATTATCTATCAGAGTTATATTTTATATTATTTTATCCTAGGTATGTTTAAAACTCAAAATTTATTTCAATTACATTAAATGTAGGTATCATTTATTATATGAAGTGACTATTTGCGACAACCCTATAATTACGGTTAATGATAATAATTCTTTGAGTCTCCTTGTAGGTTTTGTAAAGCAGCCGACCATCGGGAAGCATCTTGCGCGCTCTCTCTCTCTATCCCTCTCTAACTACTTTGGAAACAGACGGACAACTAAGCCAATCTAAACTAGGGCTGAGGATCCCTATGCACCCTATTCCTTTCCCTCTTTTCACCTTTCGTTTTCCTTCGATACCTGGACAAGTTTTACCGACACCTTGGTGGTACCGTGCGAACCGCCCTATATTTTAGCTTAATTTCCTATATGTAAGCGATACCAGGCAGGGGTGTGGTTGAATAAAATATTTAGTATGTAATCCTAATCGATTTCCACATGAGATGATTTGATTATTACAGATTGCATGGTTTTGATATTAAATTTCATCATGATTGTAGACACTTCATCCAACGCATAAGCTCGAATCTTGTCAGATAATAATAATAATTGCAATTAAATAAAACCAAGTATAAAGCATCTATACACAAATGATCATTAGGGTGGCCCTTATTTTTCATTGTTTTTTTTCTTCTGACGCCGTCTATATTTGTTCTACTTGGTAAAAAATAGTTTCTGCTAAATTTGAATTGTTTTACAGGATGACGTGGCACATTATCGTTAATTTTTTTATAACATCTGTAAATTTATATCCTTCTTAATTAAATATGGGCAAGATATATAGAGCAGGTGGAGCTTAGAAATTACGGAATTCCAAGACCCACCCACTCTGAAACATTATGAGAAATAGATATTGTACTGGGAGGATACATAGAAAGCGCCCTTAACACCTGAGATGCAGTTCTTTAGTTACTTACATCCCTGGTGTTAAAAAAGTTCTTACCAGTCTAAAACCATATTCTTTTATTGTGAAATAAAGTAAATGAAAATCTACAAATAAAATGGCAACAAGACAAAAAGACAAGACAATCAAATTATTGGAAGCTCTTAGATCATTTATTTATATGGTCGAGCCTGGACAGACGCCCCCTTTCAAGATTTGAAGTTTATTTCAAGATCTTCATGCTTATACCAAAATTGAAGAACATATAAGCCGTGTAGCGTTAAATAAAATGTATAACATAATATGTGGTACTTACTACCTGAAACAGCAGCAATGTCATTTTTCAACAGCAACCACTCAGTAGACACCAGAAGGCGCCGCATTGTGACTTGCTAACATTGCTTGGCGTCTATCCGAATTCGAATACTTTTGCCGGTTTTTATGTTGTTCTTTGACTTTCCGTTTTTAGGGTTGTTTAAATTTTCAAAGTTGCGGAATGTTTGTTGGATGGGGGGATTTTTTGCAGGTTTTCTTATTTCTATCATTAGTGTGTTAGTACTACATTAATAAGCGTGGCTAAAAAGCGTGTACCTACATTTTCCTTAACCTATGTTATGTTTATTTCTTAGGCATCCTTTTATAATTTTGTATTTTTTCTGTCGGTTTTTGGCCTCGTTTTAGTTCTGTTTTTCTTTTTTATTATATTTCTTTCTCTTTTTTATGTCTATTTCTGTTTTATTGTTTTTATTTTTTTCCTGATTTTATTTTTTTGTTCCTTTTTTTTGTTTATTATTTTGTTATTATTTTTTTTGTATGAATTTTGTTAATTTAGGGGTAATAGGGACGCTATGGGGTATATATGTAATTCAGGGAGGGATGTTTGGTTGGGTGTCGGAATTTGAGAATTAGGGATGCTTGGATAGTAGGGTTGGTATGGGTGTTCAGATGTTGTACGAAACCTGGTATAATTTTTTGTTCAATGTAATTATTTAATGTGAGCATGCCAGTTATTTGATGGAGTGTTGTAATTTTTACTCTATCTCTGAGTCTAGTGTTAGTAAGTGATCTTAAAATTTTATTTTGTATCACTTGTAGCTGTTTTTGTTGTTGTTTGGTTGCCCATGGGTACCAAACAGCAGCCGCGTATATTAGTATCAGTCTTAAGTATGCTGTGTATAATGGAATTGCTGTGGGTGTAGATGAGTGTATTATAAGTGTTCGTATTTTTTGTATTCTTGATTTTGCCTTGTTAATAATTTGATGGATAAGAGTGGTGAAACGGAAGGTTCTATCTATGTTAACTCCTAGGTACTTTAAATTTTTGATGTTTTTGATCTTAATTTTATTTATACATATCGTGGCCCTAGGTGGTTCTTTTTTCTGTGTGAATATAATAATTTGTGGTTTGGTTTCGTTGGTCTTAAGTCCCCATTGCGAATGCTACCCGCTCTTAAATACAATGAGGCACCTGAAAATATACTTAGTCTTACCGGCTGATGTGCAAATATATGAACCAAGAAATTGAGAAAGTCATTTCTAAGAGTTCATAACATTTTTTCAAACGGTTTTCATTAGCGACTGACTTTTGGAAGAAGGATCCTACATTGTAGGAAGAGGATGACAGTTTAAGGGAATGCCTGGAAGTTGTAAAAGGACTTAATGTAGTTAGTGATGTTGCGGAACGAGGAGTGAAACTAATGCAGGACTATGATCATATTTTAACAAAAAACGAAGACAAGACCAATTTGTACTTCATATCGTTGCGGATTATCATCGGTAATTTCCAGATATAAAGAAAATCATTATAGAAATAGTTGTAACCATTTTATATTGACCAAAAAAAATTTATACAGAAAAAAAAATACGTGTATATTTTTTTAAACAAATTTGATTTTTGTTCTATCGATTTGTGCCACGTCATTCCGAAATTTTTCCAGCTAATTGTAGCTAATTAATATTAATGCCAGTAGGTATGATGGTACCTGCATTTTTGCGACTTAGTCTGTATATGAAATAGTAACACGTAGTTATAAATATTCTTTTCCCTTAATTGTGCAGGTTTCTCTATTTAACGAAAGTAGGTAAATTATATCCGTTATTTTGCAATATATTTTTTTTAATATTGAATAAAATATGAGTAGCTTGACCTTTCACATGTCGGAGCCTACACACACGCATGTTTTTTCACCACCAAGATTGAATTAGCGTTTGAGAAGGGGGGTTGCGTTTTTTTCGATAAAAAAAGACCCCCTTTTTTATCGAATTGAATCTGCACATGCAAGAGTATATTCATAACTCAACCTATCATATATCATTGAAAACCACGAAGGACATTATGCTTTCAAACGACATGTAGGTATACGATGGTCTCATGTGACAGATTTTTTGTATTAGCAATCAGGTATTTACAATCTATAAGCTAATTTGGTAACTGTGCAAGGTTCTTAGAGATACTTACTATTACTCCTATTACGATTAGATTGCGATAATACTGATTTTGATTTTCACAGTTTTATATTTTTGTAGGAAACCATTACCTTTCGGATGAAAAGTAGACATAAGGGCACGAAGGCACAGAAATACTCTAAATGTTACGGATTGACCCTTAATGCATATAACCATCACCCATTCAATGTATCCTCTTATTCTTGACAGCTGAACTAGTAGCAATGTTTCTACAAACGTTACAAACAAGCCATTGTTATATCCTTTTTGTTATATTGCTTTTCATCTCTTCTACTTAGAATTATAGCGCAGGAACAATAGTTGGCAGAGTAGTTTTTGACGAACTGCCATCAGTGATTACTTATATTCTCACCATACAGACGCATTCATCCCTTCTGGAAGATACATAGGGGTTGGATCTGAAATTATCATATTTTACGTTCTATAGTTATTATTCTCAAATTTAAGGCTAATATTTTGCTCGTTAGGGAGGTATTAAAAGCAATGAAAAATAATAACTAGCCTCGTGTACATTGAGGGGAGGTTTACTTATTTATACAGTCAGTACCTTACTCGTACCAGAACCATCCAAGTTTCCTATACCGAATTTTTCACGAAATGTTACACATTATTGTAAACGTATCTCCTAAACGAATTGGAATTTTATTTTGAAAATTTGGTGACACGTTTTGACAAATGACCCACAACTGTCTGACGAAGTGAGATTTTAAGAGTCGGTACATAAATGAGCCGTTAGTCCCTGAAGCGTTAGGGCAGCCGATGGGCCGCTTAAGGGCTACGGAAGTCTGTCAAAAATGCAGTTCTGTGGCGCACAACTGCTTAAAATCGCCGGTAATGCGCAGATGCGGCATATATTAGGTATATAAGAAACCTGTAGCCGTCAGGCAAATCATACACAATAAAGTGAAGAGCTCAATAATTTTTTTATGGGCAAAAAAAAACCGTTTGTTTTTACTTTTATGATTTTTTTTGCTTAATTCGATAATTTTGGGAAATAAAACAATATCTTCCTTAGATTGTTTTTTTAATACGCTTTTATAAGCTTCACTTGTATGTTTGTATGTAACGGAAACATTGAACGATATTTTCACCCACTTCAAAACTTTATATTGGACTGAAACTTTGCAGATTTATCAAGTACCGATGACAATATAATAATTTGACAACTTTGTCCTTATTTCCTCACCAGGATCATCAAAAATCAGGATATAAATTCTCTGTCTCACATTAGCGCATTCGCCAAACTATAGAATTTACATAGCAGAAAGTAAAACTAATCAATATATTATAGTTTAAAAAAAACTAAAAAACACGCTTTAAAGGGAAACTGAACTAAAAAGTAAAAAAAAATAAAAAATACGATTTTATAGCAAACCGAAATAAAAAGTGAAAAATAAATTATAGTTTAAAAAACTTGAAAAAACTGCTTTAGAGGGAAATCGACTAAAAAGTAAAAATAGATTATAGTTAAAAAAATCTAAAAATACACTCTTTAAAAGGAAAAGGGAACTAAAAAGTAAAAAATAAAAAAAGTTTTATCAAGATTTGCTAAAAAAGCGTGGGATCATGCACCCAATCAATGAAATATTTATAACAATTGATCACGCACCCCAGACCTCTCTCTTTTTTACAAAATCTTAATAGTTAAACATTATTTTTTACTTTGTAGTTCGGCTTCCCTTTAAAGTGTTTTTTTAGCTTTTTTAAGCTATAATTTATTTTACATGATCATATTTTTGTATCATTTTTTCCTAATAGATATTAGAAATAAATATAATAACAGTAATACTCAGGTCTTTCCGTATATGGGTATAGATACTACTTCAAAAATTGGAAAATTACTTCCGTTTTCTTCCGGTGCCGTAATTCTCTAAAATGTTAACTTCTTTAATGTAATTTTCTACAATTAGCTTTGCTATAATTATAGTTATAAGAATCGCTAATCATCCCTACGCATTTGAGAAAAGCATATACCTACCTATGTATATCACAAATGCAAGTAATCTATACATAGAACTTCAAATTTCTATTTTTCAGAGTCGCAGTTTTATATGTTTTCTGTAGGTTTTCCTGGCCTGTATTTTATTTTGATACAAACGCAAGAAAGTAATAACCTTAATTTAAACAAAGTACACGTGGGAGTTCTTCTTAGCGAGTAGCCAATATCTAAAATTATGCTTTACAGTAAACATCAATATTTTTATACAAAGCGTTAACAGTATATGCCACGTGCTTCATTTTACAACCGTACTGGCGTATGTTATTTTTTCTGATGTTTATCATAATTACATATTAATTGACCTTACTCTACACATCGCATACGTCTGCGATACACTTGGTTAATTTACGAGAGTACCTAGCTTAAGCCATACATAACTACATAATGTTTTCAATTTGTAAGGTACAAATTGGAAAGAGCCCTATCAGCACGATCGATCTCGGACGCATGCCGTGAGGAACCACATCAATGCTATGGTACTAGTTATGGTGAAAACTAATAAAATGCCTATTTAGAACTCTCACAAATGGGCCTAGTACTCGTAGTATTGCTAGTTAGTATATCAGAAATCGAAAGCAAAATATTCGATCAGCGTCTACAATAGTGGCATAACTCAAAAATGAGACAGGCACAAAGTTTGTCCGTAAGTATATAATTCGCACGATGTGCTATGGCTCAATATCACGACATAATCTATTTCTTATTTGTTTCTCATATTTTGTTATAAACTTGTTAATTCGAGAAAAATGGTATTTGTTTATGCAATACCGACACAAGTCGAAATATACAAAGTGAAGATGGCCCTCTACTCCCTATGGAGCTATGGATAGTTCCTGAAATGTATGCAGGGTGTCCCATCACCATCTCCATCGAACGATATATGGAAAACTGTAAAATGCTGGTGTGTTTCAGGCCTTCAGGCTATAAGATCAGGCTCAACTAAAATAACATACATATTACACACTATTTAAAATATATATTTGCAATACCTTTTTTCAATTCATCTGATATGTACATTAATGGTAAAGCAATTTTATAAATGTAGTTCTGAATGACTCACAATAACAATAACCTTCTAAATTTTATATTCAATGTTATGCCTAAGACAGGAAATATAACGTGATGCGGAATCTGTATGTTTAAAATACCCCTTTTTTTAAACTACATGGTAAATGAGAACTGTGAAGTGAAGCCTTACAAGACAACATGTTAGCAGATTCCTAAAATAGAGTCCTAACACAGCTGCCGGTTTACTGAGAGGAATTAACAGGATTTCTCTTTGCTTCCAAGTCTCAGAAATAAGGGAATCGCGCAATATGATTAAGCAATAGAATGGAGAGGAAACTTATGTTGTGCTTAAAAGAGTACTTACAGTCATAGTCATGACCAGTGCCTCATGCAAGAGGATTGTTCAAGCAGCTCCTGATTTTCTCATTAAAGTTATGCAGCTCAGGTCTTTTTAAAGAGTATGCAGGATTAAACGGTCATTAAGCTTGCATTGAACCATAACCGTTCTGGTTCAGTAACGCCACCCTTATATAAATACTGGTCCTTTTTCTACATTGTCATTCTGGTTTCTATAATTCAAGAAAGATGTTCCACCTTCTACCGATTTGTGTAAGTTTCCAATTCCGTATTCTTCCAGTGGAGATGTGGTCTTCTATTTTGAGGTAAGCCGTTTTTCATTTATTTTTATATTTGATTTGCATTTTTAATTATGTATATTCACCTTCCTACGTTTCTCCCAGGTACCTGATCGATTGCCCAGGTACCTGAAGGGCAATCGATCCCTTTTGGCCGCTGTACAAGCTCATGAATTTTGGATGGATATTTGTCGCGGTGATCCTATTTTGAGAAAAAGATTATGTCAAGCACGTAAGGCAGAGATAAAACACATGAACAACTTTCTTCTGGAGCCCAAGCTTTCAACAACAGTTACTAGGAAGTCTACAGATATATGCAGGCCATACAATGTCAATATTAATAAACGGCTAGCTACTTCTAAAATAGTTAATTTGGTTCCTACAAGGAAACGTCCACATCGTGAAGTAGATAATTCTGATTTATTATTGCAAGCAAATAAAAGACACTGTACTAGAATATCACCATATCGCATTTAAGTTTGATTACTAGAATGAGTATCACTATTCCATATGGAAGGACTGCCATATTTTGGAAATGTGTTCCTAGTTTATGTACAAGTTTTATATGACGTAGTATATGTATTATAGAATATTATTTATTTATAGATATCTTCTTCCAAAATTTAATTTAGTTCTAACATCTTTCAACACAATTTTCGTGTTTTCAAATATTTCTTGCAAAAAAATACATGAGGGAGACAACCAGATTTTAATCATATTAATGCGACTAGATCTAAAAACTTGGATGTGTAGAAAGCCTTACTTCGAATACCTTACTTACAACTCTGAGTTTGCGCGAAATTTCGTATTCAGATTTGTTAAGTTTTCTTCAATCCTTGGTAGTTGTAAATCAAATGTTGTATTCATTCGAATTTGTTACCTGATAGTTGTATTATTGTTAATTACGTAACTCGCCTACTTATTAATGCATCAAGTTATTATTCTGCTTCATGAATGTTAATATTCATATGCACGCGTCTTCCATTATTCACATCTGTTCTACAACCCGTTAAACTTCTTCACGCTAATTATTCTTACATAATATTATAAATTACACTTATTATTCTCCCTTTCATAAGCCAAATAACTGAATTATCCTCAAATGATCTCTGACCAATCGAACCTGTTCTGACTAAATTGTACTGTATACAATTTTTCAGTTGTCCTCGGTAATTTATGTTTAATATTAGCAATGATGAATTTATATGCAATCTGTATGCAGTAGGTATATAATCAGTTGAACCTCGACAGCCTTTTGTTGATCGCAAAATTGTAATTAGGGTGAAGTTGTGTTATTACCCAATATTTATTTATTTGTTTATTGATTTATTTAACATATCAAAAACCCAACCGAAAAGCTTCCCATTTGCAGGGTAGGAAAAATACAAGATAATTGAAGCATTTAACAAAAAAACAAAATATATAAAAATAACATAAAAAAACATAATAATCGAATAGACATCCACATCTCGGGGGAGCAATTTTCCCTACTGCCATCCCCTTAAATTGACGGCAATATGTACATATTTTAGAGTTATTATTTCGAGTTAGAATTTATTACTGGGTTTTGCCGACAATATTTGTCATTCGGAATACGAGTTGCTGCTGTGACGAAAATAATTAAGGAAATCTGAAAAGGGATTTAATCGCTTTATTTTCATCTTCTGGTAGATAGAGGTTTTCCCCCTCCAGCTAGGTCGGCGTTAATCGCCATGTTGCAAAAATGGCGTCGAAATGGCAAATTTTCGATGAAAATACCTATTGCCAAAATTAATCCTCATTAAATTTTCTACAAAAAGGTACCTACGAACATTACTCTAAAACTTACCGTTACGAAGATATTTAGCCGTAAAATTGGATAATCTTTCGTAACTCAGGTGAAATCGATTTTTTTACCGCGACCCAACATTTATTTTATGAAACCGGGCAAAGGAAAAACAAACAGATCGCTTTATTGCACCACTAGTTTAAATCTCACATTGGAAGTACAAAACAACATTTTGTTTTTACACGCCTTTAGTTGGTGTGATACAATATCATCGTTTTTCCGACAGGGGAAAATGAAACTTATAAAGGTGATCAAAAAAGATAAGAACGTGTAGGCAGCTGCAATTGTTTTCAAAAACCCAAGTGCACATCCAGATGAGGTGGATAAAGCGAGACAGCTCATTATCGCAGGGCTAGATAGATAAGGTATCAAATGTTCACAGTCATTAGCGAAAAATCGTTTCAGCCTCGCAGGCTTACTACAAACTCAGGCAGTGGCCGCGGCCCCTCAACATGCTCTTGTATCATCAAATATAAACATGGTATGGAAATAATAAAAATCCATCAGGCTGGGGATAAAGAAATTCCAAATATGGTTGTTTGGTTCCAATTACCACCATCAAAACCCGGCTCCAGAGTCACTTTTAAACACAATATCCTGCACATCTTCAAAAGGATGCAAGGCAGCATGCGGTTGCATTAAAAACGAATTGAAATGCTACACAATCTGCATCAATGGCAGAGGACAAGCCTGCACAAATGTAGAGGATGCAGAGGAAAATGACGCGACCTATAGCGTCTAACGTCTCAAGACCAGATCGAAGACATGTCGTTTCTGAATTCGAGCGTGGAGGTGCTGATAGTATAGAATATCAACAAAGTCAGCCTTCATCGTCGAAACAAGTAAAATACAATAGATTTTAAATTTTACTGTGGGTTAGGCCTACAGGGGAAACCACTGAAAAAAAGCGCCATTTACTCGGTGTGGAGAAGGGTATTGTATATTTTCTGAACTTAACTTCTTAGGTAACTACATGCTTAATTTCTTACTACAATCTCGTGATCTACTAATTCGTGAAATAAAAAACATCGATTTTAGCCGAGTTACGAAAGATTATCCAAGTTTACGGCTAAATATCTTCGTAACGGTAAGGTTTACGGTAAAGTTTGTAAGGACCTTTTTTGAGTAAAAAAAATGAGGATTAATTTGGAATAGGAGTTTTTATCGCAAAGTTAATATTTTACGAAGTATTCGCAAAAGGTAAATTTCGACACAATTTTTTTAATATGACGGCTAACGCCGACCTCAGTCTATGGTGAAAAGTTGCTATATCTATCACAAGATAAAAATAAAGCGATTAAATCAATTTCCAGATTTCCTGGAATTATTTCCTTATTTGGTTTTATTTTATGGCTTGTCGCCTGGCCTATAGATACAGTGCTTGTGAGTGCCATTATAACGTTTCTCTTTTTATTTCTAGGTAAGTCCCCACGAACACGTCAGTCACCTAATATCAGAAAGGATCTCATACTCGGTATGTATTAGAATACTTTATGCTCGAATAACCTTACGAAATACGTATACAAACGTCTGTGAAACGATCCGAAAGTAGCTCGTCTGCGACGTCGCTAGAACTTCGTTAATGCCATCATGACTACATAAAGACTACATAAAATTTTAATCATGCCGACGCTCTATTGAGTGCAAATTTAATCATAAGGTGTCAGGATGTTACTTGTACATACATGTCGTACATGTATACACATTACACACACATGTTAATATATTTTTCTCCAAATGACAATAAAAGCGTCTTTTTAATTACACTTGACAGACTCAAAAGGTATATTCTTACTGCCTAGTTAGAAAAAGTGGACTTTCTATGCAGAAAAAGTTATGCAGCGTTCCAGGTAATAATTTAAATCAAACTGATAATTTAAATTGACAATGACATTAGGTAAACACAAAATTATGGTTTTGGTTTTAAATTTTTTAAAAAATACATAAAACTGGTTTTATTACATTACAACTACAAAATTACAACAGGAAATTTTTACTTATTAGAAATATTTATGGTGATTTGTCTGATACAGCCCTCCGCGACCGCGGAAGACTTCCATCCCCCATGTTGCTTTAACATTGTTAAGTCCCCACCAGAATGCACCAGCAACGTATCCGAAGTTCTGCAAAAGCCGTGCCCAGTAATATAATATATTACTCAAAGACCATATTACGCTCTTTACATGAGCTAGTTCCAGAAATGTAGCAATTTCTTCTGGCATTTGACCGAACTTGTGAGTGCCAATGAATTCTTGATGTGCTTTACCGTTCCCATACTTATAGCAGAAACCCCGATTATTCAAATTCGAGGATCTGGAGGGTTCATATTTCCTGTCAACGCTTAAATATTCCGTTACTACAAATTTGAGTATTTGGCAGCCCAATTAGCAATTTGTCGCCCATATCATTTATATCAACCGTTTTCATTTTCAAAAGTTCATATCTACAAGCCCCAGCGACTGCAATAATTAGTACAACTTAAAATATATATTGAAAATAGTGATTTAATCCATAATAGATAGAGTACCCGACAGGTACTCTGTCGGGTAAACATATTGGATCGAAATCCTAGGTACTTTACCAATTGACTTCTCCCCGTTCAGTAAAAAACTACTCGACTGCTAATCGAATATTAGCTTCATTTATCCGGAAACTCAAGAGAAATATTTACCTTAATATTTACTTTACCAAGAAATATTTACCTTTAAACATTACCCGAAAATATGTATTGTCCGTGAGATTCCTCGATATGCAACTGATATATACCATATTTTTTTACAAGTAATATAATATCTCATCAGGTCATTAGATTTCTATGCTGTCTTGGAGTTGATCCCAAGTATGTCCTATAAGTTCTTAAATATATTGAGCACTTCCAATACAAGCATTATACATATTATACAGAGTTAACAACATTTCGTTACTTCCTTAAAAAATTAATGGTCTGCCAAATCATTATAAATAATTATTATGAAATTAATTATAATGAATTAGTTTTATTGATTCCAAAGCAGTATTATGGTTTGTATTAAAACATTATAATACATTACATTTTAATACATTACTTACATAAACATAAATTTTCCGCGAATATGTATACTATTGAAGAGAGTGAAATTGAAAAATCCATAAATAGTTCTTGACATATTATATAATCTCTATACTAATCATCAACACCACAGCAGGAGGAATGCTTGTCCATTGTTAAAAAGTGCGGACGTACTATAGCACTTTCTGTTGAACGTGCGTGCACGGACATCATAATTTATACATAGGTATTTATTTCTATGCCCAAAATGCCATCCCGCTGAGATAGATCATATAGTTGAGATCATTAAAAGGTGTGACTATCAATTTTTATTGTTGTACTGATAAAATGACGTGGATATTCTATAGTATAATATCTACTGATCAAATAGACCCTTATCATATCAACGCGTGCCTAAATTGTTGTAGGACAACCGTTGAAATTTGAGAAATGATGAAGATGCTTGTTGATGTTTATTTTTAATATCATTGTACAATATTTTACCTTTGTTTTTTTTTAATATACTATTCGCTGCCACAGTCGAGTACTTAAATATATTACATTTAATCTTTTAAAACTAAAATCGACAATTTTGTAATTGTACAAAATTTTATAAAATATATTGAATATTAATAATTCTCTTGGGTAAATAAAAAAATCACATTGCTGTGAATATCTTTCGTTATTCAAGTGACCCCTGGAATAAAACATAAAAATAAGTGAAAACAAATTGTCTGCACTCGCTTTATTTTTAATGTTTTATTCCATGGGTCACTTATGGTCAACGACAGAAATTTACATCAATGTGATTTTTTATTTATCCAAGACAATTAATAATATTCAATATTTTTTAATGAAATTTTACAAACCCATTTCAGATGCTGCTTATTCCAGTGGTGTAGTCAGATTTTTCATAAAAAAATCGCTAATACATTTTTTTAATTTTCAACAATGGACAATGTTTCCATATTTTTTGCAGCTTTTTGGAAATTGGGACCCTTGTGTGGCGGATAAATTGCCATTTATGGAAGCCTTTCAAAATCTATGGTTGAAACGAGTTTATTATTAGTTTTAATTAGTTTAAATATTTATTTGTATTTACGGTGTATTTACAGTTCTGCATAACTGAATTGGAAATAAAAAAACAACAATACTTGTCGAAAAAGAAACGGGCTCATACGGCCAATATTAATATATAAATGGGAAAATATATTTCATATTCGACTTAATAATATAATAATGACAGTAAAAACTTACGTAGCCATTTCAAAAATATTTCCACTTCGTTACAATATATATTACAAAACGTTAATTTTCGGTTTATATCAGGCGTAATAATAATGGTGTTTTTTTCGTACATTTGTAACACCCTGTGGGGTGTACCAATAACTCTAACATATCGCAATTGAAATCAAATTGTAGCTCCATCTTTCCTTAAATTTTCTTTATTTACTTTATGGTATCTATCATTAAAGGAGATACTCCGCCTTTTCACTTGTTGGCGTGATTAATAATTTAAATTTAAAATTTGTTCAATAATAAATACAAACAAAACAACATGTTTTGAGAAACTGTTTCTTTTAAACGTCTTCTGACAGTCAGCGCAGAAATCATAACATTTCTTTCATTTTGACGTTCATTGCTAAGCTCCTTACTTGTGCTTCTTCTGTTCCCCAAAAAATTTTGATGGAGAAAACGCGCATCCCTGGGACTAGTCAATTTCTTTCTTCCCCGACCTTGTCTTCTAGAGTGTGATCATGTTTCCCTTGTAACTTCTAATCATATGACTAATTGTGGAATTGTTAACATCTAACAGATTGGCCACATAACGCATACTTCGTGCTTCGTTCCTACCAAAGTTAATGCTCTTACACAGTAAATTGCGTGGTCGATTCATGTTCATAAATTTTAAGGGTTTTAACTTTACTGATCTCTCAAAAAAACTTCTGAATTTTCATTACCAGAAAAGTTGTTGTAATTGTCAAGCTTTAATCAATCATGACATAGCCATCTATGATTTGTTATAATACTGCAGCAGATCTGTCAATAATAAGGTAAACCTTGAGCCTTAAGGTACGGAAACCTTAAGGTATTCTTGATTTAAATACGACTGTATGCGATAGCAAGATGAATAAAAACACATTAAGCCAAAAGGCCGCGTATCTCCTTTAATAATAGAAATAATAAAATAAATACAAACCAAATGTGTAAGAATGATGGGGCTACAATTTCAATTGCGATATGTTAGAGAATTGCTGGTACAAATTTACGGAAAAAAAACACGCTATTTTTGTTACACCCGGTATTAACCGAAAATTAACGTTTTACAAAAACAATAAGTATAGTGACATTTTCAAGAAACAAACCTACAATGCAAAAAAAACATTGACTTCGGACTCCAGGGTACGAAAAAAGTAGTTTAGTAGGCTAGTAGGTAGTTAATTTCGGTAAATTCATAATGGTGCGTTAATTTAAGGTCAGCATTATCGTAACCAAGACAGTATACATGAACAGAACCTGATAAATAGGACTCCATAATTAATGGGATTAGAAATACTACGTAGGAGATACATTCGAGCCAATGAATACAATGTAAGAGCGAATGAACACAAATGTTGCACTAGGAGACGAACGGAATCGAATATGGCTATTTAATTTCCGAAACTACATTAACATTTGGGACGCTATATATATTGAGGTAAAAACTATTTGATTTATCTCTTTATATGTCCTCATATGTTTCTTTCTTTATAATAAAATTATTATACATATTTTCAGTATATTTGTCTGTGGACATTCATTATGACGTGTTAGAACTTCAAGATATAGAACATTGTGCCCGATATTGACGTCAAGGCAACAATTGCAGGGGATTTTTTGCATATCATTTATATTCAATAAGTATGACATCGTTTGCTTTCTAGTAAATTTGATTTAAATTTTGTCAGATATTTTTCTTACAGAATGCAATATTATGCAACTGAAATATATGTCCTAAAAGTTACTTTATTTGTTGTTATATTTTATGTTACTTTTATTGTAAAGATGCATTTTCGTTCGGTGTCATTATTTGTACTAATTGTGTCAATAAGCTGACCGGCTCATGAAAATTGACCCATTTTCATATAAACGGTTTAGGAGATTTAGTGAACGGAGATTGGAACATTCTGTAGAGACAATATTCGCATGCAGTAATAACCCATGTATTTATGCGAGATCAATATTTGATCGCAGCAGTACCAGACAAACAATCAAGTGTAGTGCCATATTACACAAATTAACTAATTCTTATTATGTTTACCTTTGCGGCATAAGCGAATAAACAATGTCAGGTATATAAAACAACAATATGCTGATTAGGATATTTAAGGTCTAGGTCGACTTAATAAACAACATTATTATAACAACTAAATGAAACTGGGTCACGTACACATTGTACTAACCTGGTCGAACATTATATAAAGTAGTGTAATTAGAATTGATGTATTGATGCGTTCAGGCATTGATGCGTCGAAGCTAGTAATCACTTAAACGTTCTACGCCGCAATATTTTTAAAGTTATGTTTTAGGTTGTTTCTTTCTGCCGACTGGAGTGCCCAGCGTCTGAGATCCTTAGTTGTGAGACCAAATAGTCGACTTTCCATTAGGTGAACATATTCAACTAATTCGTTTTCTTGATCATGTGTGAAAACTTATTTAATACTGCCTAGTCCTAAAAAGCAATTAATGAGGCATAACACCAATAACTAAGTGTCTAGATTCACGCCTGCCTGTTCAAGGGGGAGTCCACTTCTTACTCTCTTAACCCAGTCGACCTAAGTGGACTTGGGAACATTAAACGTTTCAGCAGCTCTTCGAGAACCCATATTATTATTTTGAACCGCATCCACCGCACGCTTCATGTTGTTTGAATCCCATGTTTGTCTATTGGTCTTCGTTTATAAGTTCGCATTTTGAAATCTGTAACATCTGTAACATCTTGCGCTGTGCCTATGTGATAATGTACTGTATTAAATAAATGAATACCAAGTAGCCCGACTGTGCCTCCATGCATGGGTGGTTTACCCACTACCTGGTGATCCCACAAAATCACCACCACACACTTAGACATACTGTTTTGTTTACATGTGCTCAGAAAACACTTCATTGCGTTTTATTAACCGTTAATAAGAAAATGGTCCAATAAAGTTGTCTATTAACCTTTTTCCAGCCTCGATACCGTAATAACGCATTTTCCGGCCTTTGATTAATGCCGTAATCAAGGTTTTTATGTACACTATGAAGTATATATTGATTGTGTCATTCACTTCACTCCGGTAAGTACGTTATTACGGCATATTAGATCCGGTGAAAGTTGCTAAGTAACTTTCAACTACAGTCAACTCGTAACTCGACGCGCGTTTCGCTAAAAATGATCATCGGAACAAAAAATAAATTGCATAAAAAAGTAGTTTATAAAATGTTATCCGAAGCAATTAATTAAAAAAGGACGAATTTCTCCATTGTTCGAGACAAGCTTAGGTATTGACTATAGCTGCTGAAATAGTCAATAACAGTGATGCATTGAGTATCCAAGTTATCCATTAAGGAATATTAAAATTTAATACTATCCTATACTATCCTAATAGTATCTTATCCTAATCTTATCCTTATCTTAACCGTATCTTATCCTAATAGTATCTTAATACTATCCTATACTATATAATATATATATAATTTTATACTATAATAATTTAATACTAATGTTGCAATCCATATATTACAAAAATGCGGCGGTAATTTAACAGCGTATCATTCTCCTCGTTCTGAAAGCTCTGGGTGTATTCAAAATGCTAACCGTCCATTAATTCATAGGTATCGGTACTATAAATGTATAGAAAATGCATGCTATAATTGAATTGATTATCCAGTTCCGTTGAATTAAAAATGGGGTTGTTTTGACGGTTCATTTACTAGCATAATTAGTGGCAGAAGCACTGCTAATAAACAAACTGCCCTAAAAATATAAATAACGATAAGTCTAATTAGGAACCATATGCTCATATTGTGGTGCACATTCATCAGTATGTAGTTTGAATTTTTTAAACAACAAAATTAGTCACGGTTATTAACTTTTAATATTCAATTTATATTAAATAATTACAGTTATAATTCATTGTTTGTCCATTTTTTATATAAATTGCATCAATATTTTAATATTTGATGTAACTATTATATGATAGTAGCCATGGATTTTTTACTTATTTCACTTCACTTCTTGTAAGGCTTTACCATTCGCATTTACCATGTAGGCAAAATGGAGTTTGTCCTATAAATAAGAGACTGGTGTAACATTGGGTACTATTTTCTCTATCTTCCTCAGCATTTTTTTAATATCTAATGGTACTAAGATGATTTAAATCTGGTTGTTTCTCTCGTGTATTATTATTGCAAGTAATATTTGGAAACACGAAAATTGTTGAAAAATAGGTTACAACTAAATAAAAAGACATCGAAAAATTAAATTTTTTTTGTCTTTTTTTACATTTTTATGTATACATCTGGGTATGGGATATTTGTGTATGTGATACATCTACTACGTCACATCAAACGTACGTAAGATAGAAACGCATTTCCAAAATGTACCAGTCCTTTCACCTCAAATAATGTTATCATTTATTTTGACACCAGCTTGACTTAATCTTCTTCTCAAAATAGTATCAAATCTGGTTGTTTCTCTCCTGTATTATTATTGCAAGTAGTATTTGGAAACACGAATATTGTGTTAAAATAGGTTACAACTAAATTTTAAAAAAACGAAGAATTTAATTTTTTTGTCTTTTTTTACATTTTTGTGTATATATCTGCGTATGGGATATTTGTGTATGTGATACATCTACTACATCACATAAAACGTAAGTAAACTAGAAACACATTTCCAATATGTGGCTGTCCTTTGACGTGGAATGTTAATGTTAATGTAAGTTTCCTCTCAGTATTGTTTAGGCATATTGCGATTCGTGTCCCCATGATTCCCATATCTCTGAGACTTTGAAGCAAAGTAAAACACTGTTCATTCCCCCAAGTATATCGGCAGCTAGCTGTCTTAGAACTCTGCTAAGTATATGCTAAAGTATTGTTTTGTAAGGCTTTACATTTCACAATTACCATGTAGGCAAAATGGAGTTAGACCTATAAATAAGAGACTGGTGAAACATTGGGTACTATTTTCTCTATATTTCACACTACCAATTTTTTTTAATCTAATCGTACTAAGATGATTTAAATCTGGTTGTTTCTCTCGTGTATTATTATTGCAATAATATTTGGAACACGAAAATTATGTTAAAATGGGTTACAACTAAATTTTAAAAAAACGATGAATTTTTTTTGTCTTTTTTTACATTTTTGTGTATACATCTGAGTATGGGATATTTGTTTATGTGATACATCTACTACATCACTTAAAACGTCAGTAAACTAGAAACACACTTCCAAAATGTGGCAGTCCTTTCACGAGGAATAATGTTATCTTTATTTTAAATGCGATATAGTGATCGCTTACAATATCTTTTATTTGGTTGCAACAACAAATCAGAATTATCTACTTCACGATGCGGACGCTTTCTTGTAGGAGCCAGATTAACTATTTCAGAAGAAGTAGCTATCCGTTTATTGACGTTGGCATTGTATGGCCTGCGTGTAACTGAAGACTTCCTCATAACTGTTGTTGAAAGCTTGGGCTGCATATGAAAGTTGTTCATGTGTATTATCTCTGCCTCACGAGCTTGACTTAATCTTCTTCTCAAAATAGGATCACCGCGACAAATATTCATCCAAAATTCATGAGCTTTTACAGCGAGCGGCCAAAAGTGATCGGTTGTCCAGGTACGGAATTGGAAACTTACGGAATACGGAATTGGAAACTTACACAAATCGGTAGAAGGTGGAACATCTTTCTTCAATTGTAGAAAGCAGAATGACAATGTAAAAAAAGGACCAGTATTTATATAAGGGTAGCGTTATTGAACCAGAACGTATATGGTTCAATGCACACTTAATGACCGTTTAATCCTGCCTATTCTTTAAAGACCTGAGCATAACTTTGCATAACTTTAATAAGAAAATCAGTAGCACAGTAGCTACTTGAACAATGATGTACTGTCTTGCATGAGGCACTGGTCATAACTATGATTGTAAGTACATTGTTAAACAAAAATAAGTTTCCTCTCACTATTGTTTAGGCATATTGCGATTCGTGTCCCCATGAGTCCCATATCTCTGAGACTTTGAAGCAAAGTGAAACACTGTTCATTCCCCCAAGTATACCGGCAGCTAGCTGTCTTAGAACTCTGCTAGGTATATGCTAAAGTATTGTTTTGTAAGGCAGTTCACATTTACCATGTCGGCAAAATTGAGTTTGACCTATAAATGAGAAACTGGTGTAACCATTGGGTACTATTTTTTCTATATTTCACACTACCAATTTTTTTGAATCTAATCGCACTAAGATGATTTAAATCTGGTAGTTTCTCTCGTGTATTATTATTGCAATAATATTTGGAACACGAAAATTGTGTTAAAATGGGTTACAACTAAATTTTAAAAAATCGATGAATTTTTTTTTGTCTTTTTTACATTTTTGTGAATACATCTGAGTATGGGATATTTGTGTATGTGATACATCTACTACATCACATAAAACGTCAGTAAACTAGAAACACATTTCCAAATTGTGGCGGTCCTTTCACGTGGAATAATGTTATCGTTTATTTTAAATGCGATATAGTGATCGCTTACAATATCTTTTATTTGGTTGTAATAACAAATCCGAATTATCTACTTCACGATGCGGACGCTTTCTTGTAGGAGCCAGATTAAGTATTTCAGAAGAAGTAGCTAGCCGTTTATTGATGTTCGCATTGTATGGCCTGCGTGTAACTGTAGACTTCCTCGTAACTGTTGTTGAAAGCTTGGGCTCCATCTGAAAGTTGTTCATGTGTATTATCTCTGCCTCACGAGCTTGACTTAATCTTCTTCTCAAAATAGGATCACCGCGACAAATATTCATCCAAAATTCATGAGCTTTTACAGCAGCCAAAAGTGATCGGTTGTCCAGGTACCTGAAACAGAAACATATGAAGGTGAAAATATATCATTAGAAAGGCAAACCATGATCAATATACAAATGAATGAAAAATAATACATATAAATATATAAAAATAAATGCAAAATAGCTTACCTCAAAATAGAAGACCACATCTCTACTGGAAAAATACGGAATTGGAAACTTACACAAATCGGTAGAAGGTGGAACATCTTTCTTCAATTGTAGAAAGCAGAATGACAATGTAGAAAAAGTACCAGTATTTATATAAGGGTAGCGTTATTGAACCAGAACGTATATGGTTCAATGCACACTTAATGACCGTTTAATCCTGCATACTCTTTAAAGACCTGAGCTGCATAACTTTAATAAGAAAATCAGTAGCTCAGTAGCTACTTGAACAATGATATACTCTCTTGCATGAGGCACTGGTCATAACTATGATTGTAAGTACATTTTTAAACAAAAATAAGTTTCCTCTCAGTATTGTTTAGGCGCAATATGCCTTAACGTGTCCCCATGATTCCAATATCTGTGAGACTTTGAAGCAAAGTGAAACATTGTTCATTCCCCCAAGTATACCGGCAGCTAGCTGTCTTAGAACTCTGCTGGGTATATGCTAAAGTATTGTTTTGTAAGGCAGTTCACATTTACCATGTAGGCAAAATGGAGTTTGACCCATAAATAAGATACTGGTGTAACCATTGGGTACTATTTTCTCTATATTTCACACTACCAATTTTTTTGAATCTAATCGTACTTAGATGATTTAAATCTGGTTGTTTCTCTCGTGTATTATTATTGCAATAATATTTGGAACACGAAAATTGTGTTAAAATGGGTTACAACTAAATGTTAAAAAAACGAAGAATTTATTTTTTTGTCTGTTTTTACATTTTTGTGTATACATCTGAGTATGGGATATTTGTTTATGTGATACATCTACTACATCACATAAAACGTCAGTAAACTAGAAACACACTTCCAAACTGTGGCAGTCCTTTCACGAGGAATAATGTTATCTTTATTTTAAATGCGATTTAGTGATCGCTTACAATATCTTTTATTTGGTTGCAACAACAAATCAGAATTATCTACTTCACGATGCGGACGCTTTCTTGTAGGAGCCAGATTAACTATTTCAGAAGAAGTAGCTATCCGTTTATTGATGTTGGCATTGTATGGCCTGCGTGTAACTGAAGACTTCCTCATAACTGTTGTTGAAAGCTTGGGCTGCATATGAAAGTTGTTCATGTGTATTATCTCTGCCTCACGAGCTTGACTTAATCTTCTTCTCAAAATAGGATCACCGCGACAAATATTCATCCAAAATTCATGAGCTGTTACAGCGGCCAAAAGTGATCGGTTGTCCAGGTACCTGAAACAGAAACATATGAAGGTGAAAATATATCATTAGAAAGGCAAACCATGATCAATATACAAATGAATGAAAAATAATACATATAAATATATAAAAATAAATGCAAAATAGCTTACCTCAAAATAGAAGACCACATCTCTACTGGAAGAATACGGAATTGGAAACTTACACAAATCGGTAGAAGGTGGAACATCTTTCTTCAATTGTAGAAAGCAGAATGACAATGTAGAAAAAGTACCAGTATTTATATAAGGGTAACGTTATTGAACCAGAACGTATATGGTTCAATGCACACTTAATGACCGTTTAATCCTGCATACTCTTTAAAGACCTGAGCTGCATAACTTTAATAAGAAAATCAGTAGCTCAGTAGCTACTTGAACAATGATGTACTCTCTTGCATGAGGCACTGGTCATAACTATGATTGTAAGTACATTTTTAAACAAAAATAAGTTTCCTCTCAGTATTGTTTAGGCGCAATATGCCTTAACGTGTCCCAATGATTCCAATATCTGTGAGACTTTGAAGCAAAGTGAACTTAGAACTCTGCTGGGTACATGCTAAAGTATTGTTTTGTAAGGCAGTTCACATTTACCATGTAGGCAAAATGGAGTTTGACCTATAAATAAGATACTGGTGTAACCATTGGGTACTATTTTCTCTATATTTCACACTACCAATTTTTTTGAATCGAATCGTACTAAGATGATTTAAATCTGGTTGTTTCTCTCGTGTATTATTATTGCAATAATATTTGGAACACGAAAATTATGTTAAAATGGGTTACAACTAAATTTTAAAAAAATCGATGAATTTTTTTTTGTCTTTTTTACATTTTTGTGTATACATCTGAGTATGGGATATTTGTGTATGTGATACATCTACTACATCACATAAAACGTCAGTAAACTAGAAACACATTTCCAAAATGTGGCGGTCCTTTCACGTGGAATAATGTTATCGTTTATTTTAAATGCGATATAGTGATCGCTTACAATATCTTTTATTTGGTTGCAACAACAAATCAGAATTATCTACTTCACGATGCGGACGCTTTCTTGTAGGAGCCAGATTAAGTATTTCAGAAGAAGTAGCTAGCCGTTTATTGATGTTCGCATTGTATGGCCTGCGTGTAACTGTAGACTTCCTCGTAACTGTTGTTGAAAGCTTGGGCTCCATATGAAAGTTGTTCATGTGTATTATCTCTGCCTCACGAGCTTGACTTAATCTTCTTCTCAAAATAGGATCACCGCGACAAATATTCATCCAAAATTCATGAGCTTTTACAGCAGCCAAAAGTGATCGGTTGTCCAGGTACCTGAAACAGAAACATATGAAGGTGAAAATATATCATTAGAAAGACAAACCATGATCAATATGCAAATGAATGAAAAATAATACATATAAATATATAAAAATAAATGCAAAATAGCTTACCTCAAAATAGAAGACCACATCTCTACTGGAAGAATACGGAATTGGAAACTTACACAAATCGGTAGAAGGTGGAACATCTTTCTTCAATTATAGAAAGCAGAATGACAATGTAGAAAAAGTACCAGTATTTATATAAGGGTAGCGTTATTGAACCAGAACGTATATGGTTCAATGCACACTTAATGACCGTTTAATCCTGCATACTCTTTAAAGACCTGAGCTGCATAACTTTAATAAGAAAATCAGTAGCTCAGTAGCTACTTGAACAATGATGTACTCTCTTGCATGAGGCACTGGTCATAACTATGATTGTAAGTACATTTTTAAACAAAAATAAGTTTCCTCTCAGTATTGTTTAGGCGCAATAAGCCTTAACGTGTCCCTATGATTCCAATATCTGTGAGACTTTGAAGTAAAGTGAAACACTGTTCATTCCCCCAAGTATACCGGCAGCTAGCTGTCTTAGAACTCTGCTGGGTATATGCTAAAGTATTGTTTTGTAAGGCAGTTCACATTTACCATGTAGGCAAAATGGAGTTTGACCCATAAATAAGATACTGGTGTAACCATTGGGTACTATTTTCTCTATATTTCACACTACCAATTTTTTGAATCTGATCGTACTAAGATGATTTAAATCTGGTTGTTTCTCTCGTGTATTATTATTGCAATAATATTTGGAAAACGAAAATTGTGTTAAAATGGGTTACAACTAAATTTTAAAAAAACGAAGAATTTATTTTTTTGTCTGTTTTTACATTTTTGTGTATACATCTGAGTATGGGATATTTGTTTATGTGATACATCTACTACATCACATAAAACGTCAGTAAACTAGAAACACACTTCCAAAATGTGGCAGTCCTTTCACGAGGAATAATGTTATCTTTATTTTAAATGCGATATAGTGATCGTTTACAATATCTTTTATTTGGTTGCAACAACAAATCAGAATTATCTACTTCACGATGCGGACGCTTTCTTGTAGGAGCCAGATTAACTATTTCAGAAGAAGTAGCTATCCGTTTATTGATGTTGGCATTGTATGGCCTGCGTGTAACTGAAGACTTCCTCATAACTGTTGTTGAAAGCTTGGGCTGCATATGAAAGTTGTTCATGTGTATTATCTCTGCCTCACGAGCTTGACTTAATCTTCTTCTCAAAATAGGATCACCGCGACAAATATTCATCCAAAATTCATGAGCTGTTACAGCGGCCAAAAGTGATCGGTTGTCCAGGTACCTGAAACAGAAACATATGAAGGTGAAAATATATCATTAGAAAGGCAAACCATGATCAATATACAAATGAATGCAAAATAATACATTTAAATATATAAAAATAAATGCAAAATAGCTTACCTCAAAAGGCAGTTCACATTTACCATGTAGGCAAAATGTCGTTTGACCTATAAATAAGATACTGGTGTAACCATTGGGTACTATTTTCTCTATATTTCACACTACCAATTTTTTTTGAATCTAATCGTACTAAGATGATTTAAATCTGGTTGTTTCTCTCGTGTATTATTATTGCAATAATATTTGGAACACGAAAATTATGTTAAAATGGGTTACAACTAAATTTTAAAAAAACGAAGAATTTATTTTTTTTGTCTGTTTTTACATTTTTGTGTATACATCTGAGTATGGGATATTTGTTTATGTGATACATCTACTACATCACTTAAAACGTCAGTAAACTAGAAACACACTTCCAAAATGTGGCAGTCCTTCACGAGGAATAATGTTATCTTTATTTTAAATGCGATATAGTGATCGCTTACAATATCTTTTATTTGGTTGCAACAACAAATCAGAATTATCTACTTCACGATGCGGACGCTTTCTTGTAGGAGCCAGATTAACTATTTCAGAAGAAGTAGCTATCCGTTTATTGATGTTGGCATTGTATGGCCTGCGTGTAACTGAAGACTTCCTCATAACTGTTGTTGAAAGCTTGGGCTGCATATGAAAGTTGTTCATGTGTATTATCTCTGCCTCACGAGCTTGACTTAATCTTCTTCTCAAAATAGGATCACCGCGACAAATATTCATCCAAAATTCATGAGCTTTTACAGCTGCCAAAAGTGATCGGTTGTCCAGGTACCTGAAACAGAAACATAGGAAGGTGAAAATATATCATTAGAAAGGCAAACCATGATCAATATACAAATGAATGACAAATAATACATATAAATATATAAAAATAAATGCAAAATAGCTTACCTCAAAATAGAAGACCACATCTCTACTGGAAGAATACGGAATTGGAAACTTACACAAATCGGTAGAAGGTGGAACATCTTTCTTCAATTGTAGAAAGCAGAATGACAATGTAGAAAAAGTACCAGTATTTATATAAGGGTAGCGTTATTGAACCAGAACGTATATGGTTCAATGCACACTTAATGACCGTTTAATCCTGCATACTCTTTAAAGACCTGAGCTGCATAACTTTAATAAGAAAATCAGTAGCTCAGTAGCTACTTGAACAATGATGTACTCTCTTGCATGAGGCACTGGTCATAACTATGATTGTAAGTACATTTTTAAACAAAAATAAGTTTCCTCTCAGTATTGTTTAGGCGCAATATGCCTTAATGTGTCCCCATGATTCCAATATCTGTGAGACTTTGAAGCAAAGTGAACTTAGAACTCTGCTGGGTATATGCTAAAGTATTGTTTTGTAAGGCAGTTCACATTTACCATGTAGGCAAAATGGAGTTTGACCTATAAATAAGATACTGGTGTAACCATTGGGTACTATTTTCTCTATATTTCACACTACCAATTTTTTTGAATCTAATCGTACTTAGATGATTTAAATCTGGTTGTTTCTCTCGTGTATTATTATTGCAATAATATTTGGAACACGAAAATTGTGTTAAAATGGGTTACAACTAAATTTTCAAAAAACGAAGAATTTATTTTTTTGTCTGTTTTTACATTTTTGTGTATACATCTGAGTATGGGATATTTGTTTATGTGATACATCTACTACATCACATAAAACGTCAGTAAACTAGAAACACACTTCCAAAATGTGGCAGTCCTTTCACGAGGAATAATGTTATCTTTATTTTAAATGCGATATAGTGATCGCTTACAATATCTTTTATTTGGTTGCAACAACAAATCAGAATTATCTACTTCACGATGCGGACGCTTTCTTGTAGGAGCCAGATTAACTATTTCAGAAGAAGTAGCTATCCGTTTATTGATGTTGGCATTGTATGGCCTGCGTGTAACTGAAGACTTCCTCATAACTGTTGTTGAAAGCTTGGGCTGCATATGAAAGTTGTTCATGTGTATTATCTCTGCCTCACGAGCTTGACTTAATCTTCTTCTCAAAATAGGATCACCGCGACAAATATTCATCCAAAATTCATGAGCTGTTACAGCGGCCAAAAGTGATCGGTTGTCCAGGTACCTGAAACAGAAACATATGAAGGTGAAAATATATCATTAGAAAGGCAAACCATGATCAATATACAAATGAATGAAAAATAATACATTTAAATATATAAAAATAAATGCAAAATAGCTTACCTCAAAATAGAAGACCACATCTCTACTGGAAGAATACGGAATTGGAAACTTACACAAATCGGTAGAAGGTGGAACATCTTTCTTCAATTGTAGAAAGCAGAATGACAATGTAGAAAAAGTACCAGTATTTATATAAGGGTAGCGTTATTGAACCAGAACGTATATGGTTCAATGCACACTTAATGACCGTTTAATCCTGCATACTCTTTAAAGACCTGAGCTGCATAACTTTAATAAGAAAATCAGTAGCTCAGTAGCTACTTGAACAATGATGTGCCTCTTGCATGAGGCACTGTTCATAACTATGATTGTAAGTACATTTTTAAACAAAAATAAGTTTCCTCTCAGTATTGTTTAGGCGCAATATGCCTTAACGTGTCCCCATGATTCCAATATCTGTGAGACTTTGAAGCAAAGTGAAACACTGTTCATTCCCCCAAGTATACCGGCAGCTAGCTGTCTTAGAACTCTGCTGGGTATATATGCTAAAGTATTGTTTTGTAAGGCAGTTCACATTTACCATGTAGGCAAAATGTCGTTTGACCTATAAATAAGATACTGGTGTAACCATTGGGTACTATTTTCTCTATATTTCACACTACCAATTTTTTTTGAATCTAATCGTACTAAGATGATTTAAATCTGGTTGTTTCTCTCGTGTATTATTATTGCAATAATATTTGGAACACGAAAATTATGTTAAAATGGGTTACAACTAAATTTTAAAAAAACGAAGAATTTATTTTTTTTGTCTGTTTTTACATTTTTGTGTATACATCTGAGTATGGGATATTTGTTTATGTGATACATCTACTACATCACTTAAAACGTCAGTAAACTAGAAACACACTTCCAAAATGTGGCAGTCCTTTCACGATGAATAATGTTATCTTTATTTTAAATGCGATATAGTGATCGCTTACAATATCTTTTATTTGGTTGCAACAACAAATCAGAATTATCTACTTCACGATGCGGACGCTTTCTTGTAGGAGCCAGATTAACTATTTCAGAAGAAGTAGCTATCCGTTTATTGATGTTGGCATTGTATGGCCTGCGTGTAACTGAAGACTTCCTCATAACTGTTGTTGAAAGCTTGGGCTGCATATGAAAGTTGTTCATGTGTATTATCTCTGCCTCACGAGCTTGACTTAATCTTCTTCTCAAAATAGGTTCACCGCGACAAATATTCATCCAAAATTCATGAGCTTTTACAGCTGCCAAAAGTGATCGGTTGTCCAGGTACCTGAAACAGAAACATAGGAAGGTGAAAATATATCATTAGAATGGCAAACCATGATCAATATACAAATGAATGACAAATAATACATATAAATATATAAAAATAAATGCAAAATAGCTTACCTCAAAATAGAAGACCACATCTCTACTGGAAGAATACGGAATTGGAAACTTACACAAATCGGTAGAAGGTGGAACATCTTTCTTCAATTGTAGAAAGCAGAATGACAATGTAGAAAAAGTACCAGTATTTATATAAGGGTAGCGTTATTGAACCAGAACGTATATGGTTCAATGCACACTTAATGACCGTTTAATCCTGCATACTCTTTAAAGACCTGAGCTGCATAACTTTAATAAGAAAATCAGTAGCTCAGTAGCTACTTGAACAATGATGTACTCTCTTGCATGAGGCACTGGTCATAACTATGATTGTAAGTACATTTTTAAACAAAAATAAGTTTCCTCTCAGTATTGTTTAGGCGCAATATGCCTTAACGTGTCCCCATGATTCCAATATCTGTGAGACTTTGAAGCAAAGTGAACTTAGAACTCTGCTGGGTATATGCTAAAGTATTGTTTTGTAAGGCAGTTCACATTTACCATGTAGGCAAAATGGAGTTTGACCTATAAATAAGATACTGGTGTAACCATTGGGTACTATTTTCTCTATATTTCACACTACCAATTTTTTTGAATCTAATCGTACTTAGATGATTTAAATCTGGTTGTTTCTCTTGTGTATTATTATTGCAATAATATTTGGAACACGAAAATTGTGTTAAAATGGGTTACAACTAAATTTTAAAAAAACGAAGAATTTATTTTTTTGTCTCTTTTTACATTTTTGTGTATACATCTGAGTATGGGATATTTGTTTATGTGATACATCTACTACATCACATAAAACGTCAGTAAACTAGAAACACACTTCCAAAATGTGGCAGTCCTTTCACGAGGAATAATGTTATCTTTATTTTAAATGCGATATAGTGATCGCTTACAATATCTTTTATTTGGTTGCAACAACAAATCAGAATTATCTACTTCACGATGCGGACGCTTTCTTGTAGGAGCCAGATTAACTATATCAGAAGAAGTAGCTATCCGTTTATTGATGTTGGCATTGTATGGCCTGCGTGTAACTGAAGACTTCCTCATAACTGTTGTTGAAAGCTTGGGCTGCATATGAAAGTTGTTCATGTGTATTATCTCTGCCTCACGAGCTTGACTTAATCTTCTTCTCAAAATAGGATCACCGCGACAAATATTCATCCAAAATTCATGAGCTGTTACAGCGGCCAAAAGTGATCGGTTGTCCAGGTACCTGAATCAAAAACATAGGAAGGTGAAAATATATCATTAGAAAGGCAAACCATGATCAATATACAAATGAATGACAAATAATACATATAAATATATAAAAATAAATGCAAAATAGCTTACCTCAAAATAGAAGACCACATCTCTACTGGAAGAATACGGAATTGGAAACTTACACAAATCGGTAGAAGGTGGAACATCTTTCTTCAATTGTAGAAAGCAGAATGACAATGTAGAAAAAGTACCAGTATTTATATAAGGGTAGCGTTATTGAACCAGAACGTATATGGTTCAATGCACACTTAATGACCGTTTAATCCTGCATACTCTTTAAAGACCTGAGCTGCATAACTTTAATAAGAAAATCAGTAGCTCAGTAGCTACTTGAACAATGATGTACTCTCTTGCATGAGGCACTGGTCATAACTATGATTGTAAGTACATTTTTAAACAAAAATAAGTTTCCTCTCAGTATTGTTTAGGCGCAATATGCCTTAACGTGTCCCCATGATTCCAATATCTGTGAGACTTTGAAGCAAGGTGAACTTAGAACTCTGCTGGGTATATGCTAAAGTATTGTTTTGTAAGGCAGTTCACATTTACCATGTAGGCAAAATGGAGTTTGACCTATAAATAAGATACTGGTGTAACCATTGGGTACTATTTTCTCTATATTTCACACTACCAATTTTTTTGAATCGAATCGTACTAAGATGATTTAAATCTGGTTGTTTCTCTCGTGTATTATTATTGCAATAATATTTGGAACACGAAAATTATGTTAAAATGGGTTACAACTAAATTTTAAAAAAATCGATGAATTTTTTTTTGTCTTTTTTACATTTTTGTGTATACATCTGAGTATGGGATATTTGTGTATGTGATACATCTACTACATCACATAAAACGTCAGTAAACTTGAAACACATTTCCAAAATGTGGCGGTCCTTTCACGTGGAATAATGTTATCGTTTATTTTAAATGCGATATAGTGATCGCTTACAATATCTTTTATTTGGTTGCAACAACAAATCAGAATTATCTACTTCACGATGCGGACGCTTTCTTGTAGGAGCCAGATTAAGTATTTCAGAAGAAGTAGCTAGCCGTTTATTGATGTTCGCATTGTATGGCCTGCGTGTAACTGTAGACTTCCTCGTAACTGTTGTTGAAAGCTTGGGCTCCATATGAAAGTTGTTCATGTGTATTATCTCTGCCTCACGAGCTTGACTTAATCTTCTTCTCAAAATAGGATCACCGCGACAAATATTCATCCAAAATTCATGATCTTTTACAGCAGCCAAAAGTGATCGGTTGTCCAGGTACCTGAAACAGAAACATATGAAGGTGAAAATATATCATTAGAAAGGCAAACCATGATCAATATGCAAATGAATGAAAAATAATACATATAAATATATAAAAATAAATGCAAAATAGCTTACCTCAAAATAGAAGACCACATCTCTACTGGAAGAATACGGAATTGGAAACTTACACAAATCGGTAGAAGGTGGAACATCTTTCTTCAATTGTAGAAAGCAGAATGACAATGTAGAAAAAGTACCAGTATTTATATAAGGGTAGCGTTATTGAACCAGAACGTATATGGTTCAATGCACACTTAATGACCGTTTAATCCTGCATACTCTTTAAAGACCTGAGCTGCATAACTTTAATAAGAAAATCAGTAGCTCAGTAGCTACTTGAACAATGATGTACTCTCTTGCATGAGGCACTGGTCATAGCTATGATTGTAAGTACATTTTTAAACAAAAATAAGTTTCCTCTCAGTATTGTTTAGGCGCAATAAGCCTTAACGTGTCCCTATGATTCCAATATCTGTGAGACTTTGAAGCAAAGTGAAACACTGTTCATTCCCCCAAGTATACCGGCAGCTAGCTGTCTTAGAACTCTGCTGGGTATATGCTAAAGTATTGTTTTGTAAGGCAGTTCACATTTACCATGTAGGCAAAATGGAGTTTGACCCATAAATAAGATACTGGTGTAACCATTGGGTACTATTTTCTCTATATTTCACACTACCAATTTTTTGAATCTAATCGTACTAAGATGATTTAAATCTGGTTGTTTCTCTCGTGTATTATTATTGCAATAATATTTGGAACACGAAAATTGTGTTAAAATGGGTTACAACTAAATTTTAAAAAAACGAAGAATTTATTTTTTTGTCTGTTTTTACATTTTTGTGTATACATCTGAGTATGGGATATTTGTTTATGTGATACATCTACTACATCACATAAAACGTCAGTAAACTAGAAACACACTTCCAAAATGTGGCAGTCCTTTCACGAGGAATAATGTTATCTTTATTTTAAATGCGATATAGTGATCGCTTACAATATCTTTTATTTGGTTGCAACAACAAATCAGAATTATCTACTTCACGATGCGGACGCTTTCTTGTAGGAGCCAGATTAACTATTTCAGAAGAAGTAGCTATCCGTTTATTGATGTTGGCATTGTATGGCCTGCGTGTAACTGAAGACTTCCTCATAACTGTTGTTGAAAGCTTGGGCTGCATATGAAAGTTGTTCATGTGTATTATCTCTGCCTCACGAGCTTGACTTAATCTTCTTCTCAAAAGAGGATCACCGCGACAAATATTCATCCAAAATTCATGAGCTGTTACAGCGGCCAAAAGTGATCGGTTGTCCAGGTACCTGAAACAGAAACATATGAAGGTGAAAATATATCATTAGAAAGGCAAACCATGATCAATATACAAATGAATGAAAAATAATACATATAAATATATAAAAATAAATGCAAAATAGCTTACCTCAAAATAGAAGACCACATCTCTACTGGAAGAATACGGAATTGGAAACTTACACAAATCGGTAGAAGGTGGAACATCTTTCTTCAATTGTAGAAAGCAGAATGACAATGTAGAAAAAGGACCAGTATTTATATAAGGGTAGCGTTATTGAACCAGAACGTATATGGTTCAATGCACACTTAATGACCGTTTAATCCTGCATACTCTTTAAAGACCTGAGCATAACTTTAATAAGAAAATCAGTTGCTCAGTTGCTACTTTAACAATGATGTACTCTCTTGCATGAGGCACTGGTCATAACTATGATTGTAAGTATATTTTTAAACAAAAATAAGTTTCATCTCAATATTGTTTAGGCATATTGCGATTCGTGTCCCCATGATTCCCATATCTCTGAGACTTCGAAGCAAAGTGAAACACTGTTCATTCCCCCAAGTATACCGGCAGCTAGCTGTCTTAGAACTCTGCTAGGTATATGCTAAAGTATTGTTTTGTAAGGCAGTTTACATTTACCATGTAGGCAAAATGGAGTTTGACCTATAAATAAGATACTGGTGTAACCATTGGGTACTATTTTCTCTATATTTCACACTACCAATTTTTTTGAATCTAATCGCACTAAGATGATTTAAATCTAGTTGTTTCTCTCGTGTATTATTATTGCAAATAATATTTGGAACACGAAAATTATGTTAAAATGGGTTACAACTAAATTTTAAAAAAACGATGAATTTTTTTTTTTGTCTTTTTTTACATTTTTGTGTATACATCTGAGTATGGATATTTGTTTATGTGATACATCTACTACATCACATAAAACGTCAGTAAACTAGAAACACATTTCCAAAATGTGGCAGTCCTTTCACGAGGAATAATGTTATCATTTATTTTAAATGCGATATAGTGATCGCTTACAATATCTTTTATTTGGTTGCAACAACAAATCAGAATTATCTACTTCACGATGCGGACGCTTTCTTGTAGGAGCCAGATTAACTATTTCAGAAGAAGTAGCTATCCGTTTATTGATGTTGGCATTGTATGGCCTGCGTGTAACTGAAGACTTCTTCGTAACTGTTGTTGAAAGCTTGGGCCGCATATGAAAGTTGTTCATGTGTATTATCTCTGCCTCACGAGCTTGACTTAATCTTCTTCTCAAAATAGGATCTCCGCGACAAATATTCATCCAAAATTCATGAGCTGTTACAGCGGCCAAAAGTGATCGGTTGTCCAGATACCTGAAACAGAAACATAGGAAGGTGAAAATATATCATTAGAAAGGCAAACCATGATCAATATACAAATGAATGACAAATAATACATATAAATATATAAAAATAAATGCAAAATAGCTTACCTCAAAATAGAAGACCACATCTCTACTGGAAGAATACGGAATTGGAAACTTACACAAATCGGTAGAAGGTGGAACATCTTTCTTCAATTGTAGAAAGCAGAATGACGATGTAGAAAAAGGACCAGTATTTATATAAGGGTAGCGTTATTGATCCAGAACGTATATGGTTCAATGAACATTTAATGGCCGTTTAATCCTGCATACTCTTTAAAGACCTAAGCTGCATAACTTTAATAAGAAAATCAGTAGCTCAGTAGCTACTTGAACAATGATGTACTCTCTTGCATGAGGCACTGGTCATAACTATGATTGTTAGTACATTTTTAAACAAAAATAAGTTTCCTCTCAGTATTGTTTAGGCATATTGCGATTCGTGTCCCTGTGATTCCAATATCTGTGAGACTTTGAAGCAAAGTGAAACACTGTTCATTCCCCCAAGTATACCGGGAGCTAGCTGTCTTAGAACTCTACTGGGTATATGCTAAAGTATTGTTTTGTAAGGCTTTACATTTCACATTTACCATCTAGGGAAAATGGAGTTTCACCTATAAATAAGAGACTGGTGTAACATTGGGTACTATTTTCTCTATATTTCACACTACCATTTTTTTTGAATCTAATCGTACTAAGATGATTTATATCTGGTTGTTTCTCTCGTGTATTATTATTGCAATAATATTTGGAATACGAAAATTGTGTTAAAATGGGTTACAACTAAATTTTAAAAAAATGAAGAATTTATTTTTTTTGTCTGTTTTTACATTTTTGTGTATACATCTGAGTATGGGATATTTGTGTATGTGATACATCTACTACATCACATAAAACGTCAGGAAACTAGAAACACATTTCCAAAATGTGGCAGTCCTTTCACGTGGAATAATGTTATCATTTATTTTAAATGCGATATAGTGATCGCTTACAATATCTTTTATTTGGTTGCAATAACAAATCAGAATTATCTACTTCACGATGCGGACGCTTTCTTGTAGGAGCCAGATTAAGTATTTCAGAAGAAGTAGCTAGCCGTTTATTGATGTTGGCATTGTATGGCCTGCGTGTAACTGTAGACTTCCTCGTAACTGTCGTTGAAAGCTTGGGCTCCATATGAAAGTTGTTCATGTGTATTATCTCTGCCTCACGAGCTTGACTTAATCTTCTTCTCAAAATAGGATCACCGCGACAAATATTCATCCAAAATTCATGAGCTTTTACAGCGGCCAAAAGTGATCGGTTATCCAGGTACCTGAAACAGAAACATAGGAAGGTGAAAATATATCATTTGAAAGTCAAGCCAATATACAAATGAATGACAAATAATACATATAAATATATAAAAATAAATGCAAAATAGCTTACCTCAAAATAGAAGACCACATTTCTACTGGAAGAATACGGAATTGGAAACATACACAAATCGGTAGAAGGTGTAACATCTTTCTTCAATTGTAGAAAGCAGAATGACAATGTAGAAAAAGGACCAGTATTTATATAAGGGTAGCGTTATTGAACCAGAACGGTTATAGTTCAATGCACACTTAATGAACGTTTAATCCTGCATACTCTTTGCTACATAAGTTTAATGAGAAAATCAGGAGCTACTTGAACAATGATTTACCCTCTTGCATGAGGCACTGATCACGACTATGTAAGTACATTTTGAAGCAAAGAGAAACATGTTGCGTGCATTCTTCTTAGTAAGTCAGCAGGTGTTTTGGTCCCCTATGCTAGGAATCTGCTGAAATGTTTTCTTGTAAGATTTCACAGTTCACATTTACCATGTAGTCAAAATGGAGTTTCAGCTATAAATGAGAGACTGATGTAACATTGAGTATTATTTTCTCTATCTTTCTAAACATGCAAGTCTTGTATAAGCCTATCAATATTGTCATCTTGTTTATTTAAGGCAATATTCCTCCAAATATTCGTCCAAAATTCAGGAGCTTTTACAGCTGCCAAAAGTGATCTACTGTCCAGATACCTGATACAGAAATATAGGAGACCTCTTGTCTAGGTCGTTTCGGTATTCTTATTTGGTTACAGGGTTCCGCACACGAAAACGTTGCTACTTATTCACTTATTTGGCATATCAGTATTGACCACGGAAATGTTTATCAGTAAGCTGAAATTAGGCACATTTTCACTAATATGTATAATAAGTAGTTTAATATTTACGTTATGTAGACCATTTAACTTATGAAGATACGCACTCTTGTGGGCCGTCTATGTAGGCGTTTAGTGTTTGTATATCATATTATGTCTATAGTCTTTAGTGATTTTACGGCTACACGGTGCTTATTTTACGACATCTCGGATGTACGTTTATGATACACCTAATATCGTTTGTTTTATTGGCAGTAAAATTAAATTTTATATCCGAATGCTCGCGTGCCACATGTTATTTTTGTATGAGGCGCCGTTTGGGCCAAAACACAATTTACCTTATAATATATAAATAATATGTTTTATACTTATATACAAAAATTATTCTTAATATATAAACACAATTGAAAATTTGTAGAAATATGTTATTGAGAAAAAGTATTATTATATCTCAATAGGTACATAATGAAAAAATAATTTGAAATTTGAGCTTCTATGGCATACGTTATACAGTATAACGCATGTTGTATAATATGGGCGCCACAAACGTCTGCATGAAACGCTTAGGAATTTTGGATATCTGTAGATCCAAACTGAGATTGAGCATTCTAAGGTTGACGGACTTTATTGATATTTTTTTTATTTTTTTCTTGTGACTTAGAATTTCATACGCTATATGGCATATGCAATATGGTGTTCCCATTCTTGACTTATCTGACTTAAACCTTGTAAGCTATTTTCAATAACATGTTTTATATGCTGCTTTTTTGTTTTCCCCAATGGGAAATGGGAATATTTTTTTTATGGTACTGTTAATTTTATTTTGCATTGTAAATAAAAACAAAGGCAGTTCAGGGTTGCATATCATAAATTATAGTAACGTTGCGTAACATAAATTAGAGTATTAAAATAAGGAATTCTGTAGCTATGACATCTCATGGTACAATAACACTTGATGTCATTCATTTCGTCTTACGTTGGATTTTTGATATCAACAATTTTCAACCAATGACAGTATACCATCTTATGTGAATTTTTTAATTTGATGACATACTGATTGGCTGTTAATTATAATCTCAAATCAACTCATTTTGCTATTATTTTTAAAATTCAATCAACGCTTATACCTACTTTAATATAACTTTAATTTTAATTTATTTACAATATATTTGAGCTTTTATAATATATTTGAGATAGCGCACCTATTTTTACATGTTTATTAGCAACATAAGCATTATATTACATTATTGCATTATTTGTATAGGCTTACAAATCAGCTTTTGGAGTTAAATCACAAACGGTCGTGTGCCAGTCAAGAAAACCTGCGATATTTGCATAAACCACCGAAATAGTGTATGCAGCTTTAAGTAGCGTGCAAAGTCGAAATAGGGCAAACACGACAACAGGGTTGTCCAGCTGTCAAACAATATTAGACAGTGGAAACCGCTAACTAGCGAGATGCCATCTATATGCGCGAACCCTCGCTAAATGCACGGGGTCGTTGGTCACTGGTCCAGTCCACGTGGCACGTAATTATTACTTGAAAGGGTTATTTTATTGTATGTTAATAGAGGCCTTACTCTATATAACGCCCACTTTGTCCCTGTCAGCTGCTTGTAATCTGTGTCGAATTTTACAAAGGGATTGTATCATAATAGTACAAAAAGGGAATATGTGACTCTGTATCTAATTAGTAGCTAATTTATATATGTTATTTTGTTTGATAATGTAAAGGGTGCATACACATTGGAATGTATGTTTATTCCGTATACTGGATTGGCATACTGGATAAACAGTAAATTTTATGTAATTTATTAGTAATAAAATATTTCGTAAGGTAACGATCGAGGGTATAGAATTACCAATAGCGCCGACGCGACGTTTTTATTCGCATTGGAATATGATTCGATTATTCCGAAAAATATTTCTGTCCAAACTAAGCGCGTGCTTCGATATATGTTTCTTTTACTATTTCTTTAATTAAAGAACCTTTTTTCTTATACTTTCGAATATAATTTTTTCGTAGTAGTCGTCTTGAAAAATCGGTCAATGATAATTATAGACAACGATAGACCAAAAATCCAAAAAGCATGTTATAAAGAGTAAAGAAGGGCTTCACGATCTTACAAACTTTAATCCCACATTTTTTTTACAGAAATCGATTAAATACATCGAAAAGTTAAATTAAAAATTCATTCGGGTATTCCTCGGGCTATCCTAACTGCAAAAATTAAGATAGGCCGAAACTATTTTGCATTTTTTTTATTTGATACATAATTTTTGCAAAAATTTATTTTACAAAATAAATTTTAAATAAAAATTAACTAACGAAAATTTTCATATAAAGAAACGAATTTTACAAAAATTTTAAAAAATATATATTGCCATACGATGTCTTTAATAGTTATAAACAAATAGTGTTTTTAGCAATTGTGCAATTTGCACGCATTATTTGAATTTGAACGTTTTTTTAAATAGTTCTATGGAGTGTGTTGTTAGTATTTACAGGTTATAGATCTTTATACGGGTAAAGAATTTTTTAAATAAATACCTAATTAATTCACACAGTTTTACGTGTAATACCAGTAGCAAAACAAAAGACAACAAGTAGCAAGACTAGAATTAGCAAGACAAGTAGCAAGTAGTGAACAAAAGGATTTAATAAGGTAAAAAGTAAAAAAACAGCAGGTCTATATAATATACAAGCCCAACTGCTCAAGTCTATTTCAGATCATATTGTAAAATATTTACAACATTTGCTTAATAAATTTATTTGACAATGTAATTTGTTGAATATGGTAGTTTTAAATCGACTCCTAAGCTGACTGCATACAGCTTAGGAGTTCCGCAAGGATCAAACTTGGGGCGGCTTTTAATTTTATTATTTATTAAAATCGCGAATACTTGAGGTTTATTGCTTTTAAGCTGTTTCTCCTATTGTATCCTATATACTCGTTTTGGGAAAATTTCGACTGAACAAATTACAATAAACTGAAAAATCAATTCCGCAATCCACAAAAAATACGAAATCGTCAATATGAAGACAACTTATTGAGTTTTGTCAAATACGAAATTACGAACTGTTAAAAATAACCCCATTACAAAATAGGAGATATGTTAAAGGATTGGGCTTATATTGGGAAAAATTTGGAGAAAAAAGATGGGGAAGATTATAAAGAATATGCAGTTTATCTGGAATTGAACTGCGAAGATGATTAAAGAAAAATGTTTAGTGGTAATTCAACAAAATTTTTCATGTAAGTTTTTAAATAAGTGAAAAATCACTGATTGGCAAAATTAACGGTGGTCTATGTGAACATTTTAATATTATTTTTACAATTATTTATAATACTTGTTATTACCTATTACTTTTAGTTTTAATTTTAGAATGTAGTGCATTAGCATTTTTTAAATAACATTTGCTGTTATTGGGTATCATGTTAGAAAGTAAAATTATTAATACCTATTGTTAGTTAAGTTATTAAGTTAGATATTTTAAGGTGAAAAGTACAAATATAGAGGCATAGTAGTTTCATAGGGTTTGACAAATTGTATAGGTAGTATAATGAATGGCGTGTAATAGATAGCAATGTTTTTCGTTGAGTGTAGTTATTCCGATATTCAAAAACGGTATTCTGGTAAAGATCTTCCGACAAACTAGAGACCAGTATCTCTTATAACATACTTTTCAAAACTATTCATTTAAAAAGTCATTAAGGTATGACTAACATCATTCCTGAATAAGCATAATATACTGTCCAAATCTCAATTTTGGTTTAGAGAAGGATTGTCTACTCAATATGCATTATTAAACCTAACCACAAAAACATTCAGCTCTCGACCAAAGTATATAGCCATATTTGGCCATGTTTATCGACTCAGTCATAAATTGTTATTACAATCTTTAGAAGAAATTGGAATCGGAGCTAATGCTCTAAAAAAAATTTAATTTTACTTATCAATCAAGTAGATATCAGTGTAGAAGAATAAATAGTGAACTAAATGAGAAATTGGAAATAATGTACGGAGTTCCACAATGCACCGTGCTGGGCCGGATATTGATTTCGATTCATATAAACAGGGTTTTTCATATTCTAAACAGGGTGGTCATATTCTACAAAGGAGATACATGGGATGAATTTATATTGAGAATTGAAATTGACTTAATGCCGATGTAGAAATAGTTTAACCCTAGAATGCCAGACCTTTTTCTAACTGCCGTGATTACCAGAGCGGCGTAAAACTTACGACCAGTTAAGAAACACAGTTTGTTGATATAGCGAATGCAAGTTTTATTATTTTAAGGGTACATTATAAATAAACAAACATGAATTGAAACAATTGTAAACAGAAACTTATTCTGTGGCACATTGCACAGCGTAAATGGCGTTTTTGCAGCCAATGCAATAATTGGTCGTCGTTCTTTTTTTATTAGGGCAAAAAACAAATAAGATAAGTAAGATTTGTTTCACTTTGAGTTGCTGATAGAGTTCTGTATGTATTAATTGTTTCTTCGAAAATTCTCGAAAAAAATCCAATTTTCACCCTGGATATATTTATTAGCTTTGAAATTCTTTGCTTACTTAACCCAAGATTACTTTTCACAAAATAAATATGAATAGCAAAGAATTTCAAAGCTAATAAATATATCCAGGGTGAAAATTGGATTTTTTTCGAGAATTTTTGAAGAAACAATTAATACATACAACCAACAAATGATTTTAGTTTTGACTAAGCAAGCAATTTCTGTATCACTCCCTCTTTGAATGCTTCAGAACTCTATTGTATATATAAATCAATATTTTCCCGCATATAGTTGGAAAAAGTAGTTGTTTTTCCATAGGTTCAACAAGATTTTATGCATTTTAAAGTTTAACATCTTCTGGATAACTGTATGCCTAATGCTTTTATATATAATATGTTCAAATAGAACAAATATAAATAGTAGACTAGGTTTGTGTATTCTAAGAATGAGTTCCGTCAAAAACTAATGTCATAAAACGTCACTGCAAGTGTTGGAGTATTAATATTTTAAATTCAAGTATAAATGATCAATAAAATAAATCGTATACTGCTCTGAAGATCCTCAAGAAAGGTGAAAGAACTTGTACAACTTCTAACTGGTACGTTTTCGTGTGTATAGTGGTTCATTTCCGTATGTGTGACCAGATATAGCACTGGTAAGTGTATTTTCCTTCTTATTCGTCTATTTGCTTATTTCTATGTAATGAAATGCTACAAACCCAAGATTACTTTTCACAAAATATATATATATATATATATATATATATATATATATATATATATATATATATATATATATATATATATATATATATATATATATATATATATATATATATATATATATATATATATATTAACTTTGAAATTCTTTGCTATTCATATTTATTTTGTGAAAAGTAATCTTGGGTTGGTAGCATTTTATTACATAGAAATAAGCAAATAGACGAATAAGAAGGAAAACACACTTACCAGTGCTATATCTGGACACACATACATTTCATAGTGGTTCATTTCCGTATGTGTGTCCAGATATAGCACTGGTAAGTGTGTTTTCCTTCTTATTCGTCTATTTGCTTATTTCTATGTAATGAAATGCTACCAACCCAAGATTACTTTTCACAATATATATATATATATATATATATATATATATATATATATATATATATATATATATATATATATATATATATATATATATATATATATATATATATATATATATATATATATATATATATATATATATATATATATATATATATATATATATATATATATATATATATATATATATATATATACCATTCAGTTACAATAACTGAAGCAGACTATCCTTCGAAAACCTCAATATTGGAGATGGGTAAACTGTAATTCTACCTAAAAGAACCATAAAATATTTAGGCGTGGATATAGATTCTAATATGATATAGAATTTTTCCATCAGGAAGTAATAGTGGACAAATCGTACTGGCTCTCACAAATTATAAAACAAAATTTTACCGCTCATTTTATACTACACTGTGATATTGGGGTTTTGGTGATATACGGATATTCGTTTCAGACGCATGGTCTGTGACTAATTGTAATGTACACGTTTTTATTTATATTACACCTGCTATATTCTGTCTCATATAATTATCTCAGTAAAATTTTTCAATGACCAACCTAAAACTCTAAATCCAGTCTAAATCCTACTAAATCCAGTAAGGAGGTATTAATATATTTGGATTGATTGTTTTATTATAGAATTAGGATAAAACATTTTTCCCGGTAGACTTTCAAAACGTTTTTAATTAATTGTAGACTGTTTTCCTGTTTAGGCGTACACCAAGCCGCATATTATAATCGTAGGTAAACCATTATCTTTACCTATTTTGATCGTCTCTCTTAATTTGTCTGAAATATTTATACGATACACACTGGAATTCAGGTCAGTGGATTCAGTGATGCGTAAACAGCATTATATTTTTTATAAGAAAATTAACGTTCTTTAACCAATGTACCCTACCGAAAACCGTAATCACCGGATATAGTAACGTTAATCAATTTTTTAGACATAATCGTGTTTTTATCACGCTCTATTTTAATGTTGTGACAAGTGCCTATTCCCAGTAATATAAAATAACGAGTGGAACAATGTTTGATTCCCACACCCATCTAATATCAATTATTGTATTTGTTTCAATTGCAGGATACTGTATACCAGAGGTTCCCAACGTAGGCGGTTGCGCATCCAAGGGGCAAACTGAGGGCGTTAAGGCAGTAAAAATTATGTTTTCATAAAAAATTATTATCTATGTTATCTCATAAATAATCATTTAAAAAATTAAATTGGCATTGGGTATACTCATACAATTCAAATCTTTAAAAAATTGGCGGTTATATCACTAAATTATTCATAATCTACAACATACACTGTTCAAGCGTTGTTAGTTAAAAAATGCTACATATTATATGTAGCTGTAATTATATCCGACTAACGTTTTTGTAGTACTGATTTGATTCGCATGATTTATCTCTATGACGAACCGCCATGTTCAAAGATGTAAAGAGTACCGAATTCAGTTTTAGTATTATCTTTAAGTCTTTGCAAGTTGGTAAGCGAAGACGCGGTTCTCGCAATTAGTCGAAGAAATAAAGCACCAAAGACGGCTAAACTCTCGATTTTTTCAGCAGTAAGATGGATCGTAATGCGGTTTTGTGTTAATTTTTTTAAAGATAAACGCTAAAACTCAAAAATTGTTGTTTTTTTCATAAAGCGCCATTTTAGGGCGCGCTAACTTTAAATGAAAAAACAGCGAAAAAGTCAGTGCGGCACATTTTCGGCTCTCAATCAAACAGTATTTAGTTAAAAAAAAACAAATCGGCAGTAGAGGAATCAGTAGTTTATCGAAACACGAAAGGAACCTTTAATATTATGCTTCGGATAGAAGTAACGCACATGCGGCAAATGGGTAAATTTTGGTACAATTTTTCAATATATGCGATATAGCGGCCGTCATAATTTCATTAATTTTGACGCTAGGACTTCCAACAAAACACCGTTGGAGAGCTCAATTACTCAGGGCCATAATATTTTTTTAATCATCGCAATCAGATCAGATCAGTGGTTCAGCCTAAGATGCTCGGAATGTTCGAACACAGCCAAAACTGGATCTGCGTAACCTTGAGCGACAAAGTGCCTCTCTACTCGGGCCTGTCACTCAAAAACTATAAATCCTAGATATATGCTTCCGCGGAGTTTTCGGTAGAAAAACTCAAAATCTAATTTTATTGATAACAACTTTTTGTTGTCAGACTAACGGTTTTAGATAAGTTTCCACGTCAGTGCAATTTCACCCCTTTGAACGCCTGGGGTAGTATGTGCTCCACTCGGAGAGGGTTACAAATTTAGGACGAAATCTGCCATTTAGAGGTACACATTTCCGAAGTTTTTTTGCTGGTCAGAGCTTTTGCAGGAAAAAAGTATATAACGACTGGAGTAATATAGATAAAAAACATAAAATAAACAAAAACATTATAGTAACGATTTCTTCAACTTTAACTTCAACGTTTAATGTCCTATTAGTCTGTAATTTAATTCGATTTTTTCTGACACTTGCGATTTATTAATTTGACATCTATTAGGTATGTTCAGAACGATTTGATTTAAAATAGAGTAAAAATCAAATTTGTTTGTAGACACATTGCATAGCAACGCATTTAATTTTTATTGACGGTAATAAATGTTTTAAATATAATTTCTATTTTAGAATGAATTTATTTCAATGGCTATAAATTTGTAATGCCCTAGGGCGTTATAGATATTCATAACGCCCAAGGGCATTATTTCTCATCCAGTGTATCTCAAAATATACAAAAGGTGGGGGTAGTATAAATGTTTTAATATGTTAATTACTTTGTCGTATTTTTTTAATATGTTGTTTTAATATGTTAAAAATTGGCAAAGTCGTGGATACACCCATATGCCTATAGGGATAAAATAACAAAAACAAACGTGCCATTTACTCTACTTCAAGGTGTTGTGGACTGATTATATTTTGAATTTACAAAATTATTATAACTATGCAATGAATAGCGTGAAAATATCACAAAAATGGGGTTACTGTTTTTTGGAAACATGTTCATCAAAAAAATGTTAAACTTAAGTACAGAAGAAAAAAGTGAGTAATTTTGTCTTTTTTAGCTTTGTGAATTTTTTTTGCGTCGTTGGATCAATCGCTACAGAGTTATTTTCAAAAAACTAATTGTTTGTAACTTTTATTCAAGATGGCGACTCGAGGGACTTCAACCCAAGGTCGAGAACTTGCATTTTTTTCAAGTCCCAGACCTGAAAAACATATTAAAAAATTGTTACTACCTCACCTTGTGAAAGGCAATAAATAGTTCTTTATATACATAGGCTGCGATGCGAAATTCCCTTTCGCGTACGGAGAGAAAAATTATTACCAAGGCCGCCCCTGCGGCCGAGGCGAAATAATCTCGAGATCGCTAAAAAAATTTCGCAGCCGTGGTATACACACTATTTTTGTGCAACTGTATGCATGGCTGTAATTTTTTCTAACTGATAAAACTATAGTTAGAATTTAGGTATAAATGACCACGGTTTATTAATATACTTATGGTGGCGTCAGGTCTCATCGTTTCTATAGAAATTATATAAAACACTGACGGTTCGCTCATTGAAAAATCGTGAAAATGTCAGTAAGGGTAACGGTCGTGAATTTGAATTTCGCGGCCGCTATGGTGGACGCGAAATACCTAGTTCGCGTCCGGTTGCGCAAAAACGCATTTTTGTATATATCATTTCCATAGAAACGCTGAGACCTGACGCCACCATAAGTATATTATAAACCGTGGTGTAATTTATACCTAAGTTCTAACTATATTTTTATCAGTTACCAAAACTGTGTTTATACCACGGCCGCGATTTTTTTTAGCGACCTCGAGATTATTTCATTATCATTTTTCTCTGGGTACGCGACAATGAATTTCGCAGCCTAGGTATACAAATAACTATTTTTAGCCCTTACGGACTGGATTACAAATATTATAATGATAATTAAAATTAAGTGTAATATATTTTTTTTATTTTTCATTGCATCATTTGTGTGACAACGTTTATTTCTTGTTTGTGCAATTAGAAAATACTCTATAAATTATTTATTTTCGTTAAATAACTTCTCAAAATTATCATTGACTTAGATTTTAATAGATTTAATTTTTTATAAAAATCGTGATTTAAATCATGATTTTTATCTTGATTTAAATCAGTCTAATCCTGATATGCATTATTCTCTTAATTGGCTACAAGTAACCGGTGCATAGTATATAATTCGGTTTATTATCATACTTAATCACAAATGTAAATTAACTAACAATTTTTAATATAAGTCCTATTTATATCTGGGTAAAATTCAGAAATGTTTAGGCTTAACATATGTAGATATAAAGAGCACAGTAAAACGACATATGCATGTTATTTATAATTTCCCTCCAGAAACAGTAAGCCCATAACAGAAATATCATTATCAGTTGCCGTACAAAGTAACAGTAAAGTTGCACAAAGTTGACGGTCTTTCTTATCTCATTTCGGCACGAACAGTGAAAGAGTTATCTTTATGCTTAGGACTTTCAACATTTTCTTGGTGATTTCATTCTGAGAAGTGAGAAGACTGATGTAAGATCATATTGTAGGAGCGTTATTAGGGACAAACTCAATAAATAATTCAATGTTATGCATATTTGAGGTCAACTGCAAAACTGATATGTTACACTACACTCCGTATTTATTTATTGTTACTCTAGGAATTGGATAATATATACGTTTAACAATCCGTATTTATTGTTTTATGCATTTCCTGTTTTATGCATGTCAGTAATGTTCTCGTGATTAATGTAATAATTGGTCGGCATACGGACAATTAATTACGCAATTAAACTAAAATTAGCAAATTACTAGGATTACCAGTAATGTATATAATAACCCATTGTCTTATTCATCGGTCCATTGAGGTGCTCATATTTCCTAACTCTGGCCTATCGAATGAACGAATATTAACCATTGAGTACCTAAATCAGCTTAGACTAGAGTTTTTTTAGAGGGAACAACTTCTGATTCATTAAGATAATTTGTAGAGATAACAGAATTACTTTGACCAGTCTTATAGATTATATATGTGACATTATCACTTCGTTGTTTATAAATTTATTGAAAAAAAAATCAGCATATGCATTAGGTAACTATACTTGAAGGATTATTGTATTCTTTATTTTATAAGTATAAAATTTCTGGTAAGTATTCTAGAATAATTTTTCTTATTTTGAAATTCAAAACCAAAATTCTGCTGGGTTCGTTTTTATATAATTTTCGATGCGGCTAGTGTAATTGGTAAATCAGTCTTTTATTTCCCTTTTTATAGATCTTATAATATTCTAAATTATTCTTTGAGTTGAATATTATTATGTAGGTACTTAGTTTTTATTTTTTTAAAATACAAAATTTTGCCTGATTTCGGCTAGGCTCAATATAGAACCCAATATAGAATATTAATGAATATATAACGATTGTAATAATTGTAACATTTGTCATGGTACCCATTCTAATTATATATAATAAGTGGAATGATTAATTTTGATTCGAGAAATAATGTATTATAAATTAAATAATATATTTTTAGTTGTGCGAAATTAATTTAAGACAGGATAATGGCATCGAAGTTTAATAAATATTTAAACTGTAATACTTTGATAAGCGCTTCACCTAATACTTTATCCGAGCTCTCTTGAATGAGGACTTCTCGTTCTATGTTTTACGGAAGTATTACGAGTATTATTATTTTTGCACGTCGCGTATGTATCTAGGTACACCTGTTTATAAAAACAAAAAACAGCCGCGTCTTATAATCACAAAATCCTTATATACATGTTTCGTGTTGCTTAGTAATGAAAACAATTAAATTTGTAAACTACAACGCAAACAAAAATATCGCTGATTAAAATATGCCACATATAGCTTTTACATAAACTGCTTAGGAAAACTACAGAAAATGCAATATTAATTATTTTATTTATTAACTTATCACTTGATGTGTCATTAACCCTATCTTATAGAATAAAAACTTCGAAAATGTTTTTACATTTTTTATGTACAGTTGGCGCCAAAGAAATGTTAACGGAATTTGGTTGTTATGGAAATTTCATCCAGATTTTATTGTAGTAAATTATTATTTTTTTAGTGGCGCGGCCTAACATAGAGGGTATTGATATAATTATATTTTCAGTTTCTCTTAACAGTAGATACTTGATAATTTAAAGGACAAGTGAAAAATGCGCTTCGTTATTATTCGTCTTTCATTTTTGAAAAGTCGTGTTATATTTCAGAATATGTTATATGTCTAGAACATTATTTAACAAAATATACTGGGCTTTTGTAATAATCCTTTAGAAACCGGGTTGTTGATTTTAAATAGCGAAGAAAATAAGGTGATTCACACTATAAAATCGTCTTATTATTGTATTGTACATATTTATTGTATTTTAGCATTGGTCGTGTTCGTCTTTTTTTGAAATTAAATTTAGTTGATATAAAGCTTTCATTAATTACTATTGGATTCTTTTTCTTATAGGGACACTTAAATTACTAAAAATTAAAATATGATTATATTACCTAATAACCTGATCTTTTGGTCATAAGTTTTTCCATAAAAAATCTATTGTTTTGGACCACACGGATATACATTTTAAGGTGGATGTTTAAGGTAGACGATAAAAAATTATGCATAGGTATACCCAAATTGTGGAGAATAAATTCAGAATGTAGTAATTTTAAAATAATGAATTGGGAATTTATCTACTTGATATTTGTGCAACATGTGCCTTCCTCAATAAAAAAGATTAACTTCAACCACTTCCGATACACATATCTTATTCTATTTAATTCATAGAAATCGTAATACCCAGATATGTACGAGTATATCCGTTTTCTTTGGTTCAGATTCATTTACTTTGCGTTAGACGGGATTTCCTTTGCGTATTCGTACATTATTCTGCCCTTGAAATATTCCGCGATTTAACTAGCCACATCAGAAAATGATTTTACTCACTGTCGCTTTGGCAGGACGATCCACAGACACTAAGTAGTGTACCTGATATACGAAAGATCCACCATAATGTTTTCTGAAAATTTACCTCTTATAATCATACGCTTCAATTGAGAAACACCCTGTATATGAAACCAAGAAATTGCACTTCCATTCATTTATCAAGTAAGTCACTTATATTTTGTAGTGCTTCTTTGCGACTAGTTATATTGGACAGAAATTATAATGAAAAATCTGAGTAAGACGTTTTACAAAATAACTGCCTTGTCAATATAATATAATAATAATAACAATAATAATATAATAAATAACTTTGCCATACTAGAAATATAATCATAATATGAATACATAAATTCCTAAGATATTCCTAAAATCCCATCGCTTTCAGTATCGATAATTCTTATAGATTAAATTTACTACAAAATTTAATACTTTGTATTTCTACTGGCTCTTGTTTTTCGTCTGTTGGTAACTCATCTGGGTTACAGTACAGTTATATTCCCCATATATATCCTCCCAATCTAGATAATTATTATGTACTTAGCTCCTGGCAACCCCTCGATACAGGATGAAGGAACTAAATCTGGCGATAATCTATGATGAGTCAGTGCACTCTTATGAAACCTAAGGACTTGTCCAGATGAATCGATACCCGAAATGACATTGCTGGGAATTACCCCTGCATACGCTAGGATAGACGTCAGGGAGACAAGCAGTCATACGACATGTTTAAGTTGTTTTCCCCTTCTAATTCTCATTACACGTTAAGCGCATACCATGGACGTAGAGTCCAATAGGAAATATGACATCACTATTTATACACTGTATAATTTTTTCCAAAAAAAGTAAAAATTTAATATTTGGTCGACTTTGGTATTTGATATTCTCATTTTATGGGTAAAGTCATAGGGGAGATGTAGTGTAATGTAATTAGCTTTAATTTAAGCACAGAATGACGTCCGTAGGTCTGATAGTTTCCTCACAATGCTTAAAAATCCAAAAAAATGTCCAAGAATAACTTACTTAGGTAATAATTACTTAATAATTTCTTCGCGTACTGCAAATTTTCTTTATTTCATATCTGTTTACTTAGACAAATTTTACTATATGCGAAACATAGTTCAGATTAAACATATAATCTGCAAAACGGTGCAGTCACATGAATAACAAGTTATTTTAGTTCCTTCACTGCAAATTTACTTCATTTCATATATGCTTAGACAAATTTTACTATAATACGAAACACATACAGATTATACATATATAACCTACAACACGATGCAGTCACATAAATAACGAATTTTGCTATTTGCCGCCAATTCTCTCGTTATGTATCGTTAAGTTTCGGTTCGACTCCGCTGGCTCCATGCTACAAGGTTTACACTGAGAGGATGTGGACCTCCTCGCGCTTCTCAAGGGTTTGGAATCGGCTGTGAAGAACGTTTTTTTCCAGAAAAGTAGCACTGGCCCCTTACAATATTCGTCAACCTCATTCAATCGTGATAAATCATCAAAACAAAAAAAAACAAAAGAAACCTCATCTCCCCAAGATTCGAGTTGTTTCTCTACACCTTCGCTAGGTGCGACAATACCTCTGCCCTTTTCTGGTATGAGAAGAACAAACAGTGAAGCGCCATCCAGAAATACTATCAACTCATCACCACAGCTGAAGTGTTCCTCCAACCTACTTCAACCCACCATGCCTTCGCAGAAAACGGAACGAAGATCTTCTTCTATATATATCATATACTATGTATTTCTTATATAGAAGGCAAGTGACCTTTAAAACAACAAAAACCATAGCTTTTATACAATATTGTATATAATCTTATGTCAAATATTTAAACGTATTTACTTTAAGAATATACATTTCATATCATTATAGTGACGTTTTGTAATGAAGTTGTAAAGTTTTAATTCAATTTTACTAGTATTTGTTACAAATAAAAAAATTTGAGGCAAGAATATGGTATATTGTATTTAAGGTTTCATTTTATATGAAACATACAATAGTTTATTTGAAATAGAAATTTTTCTATCGACATTACTATATTTCTATTTCATAATTGGCATAATTGATTATGTCATATAGAGAGGAACGGGTTTTTATTGCAGGAATTGACCAATGGGTTATAAATGAGGAAAAAACAGCGGAGTGCTTTTAAATTAGAAAATGGAAATTGAAGATAGGGGTGAAAAACTACTTCTTTTGGTTTTTTTAATATATCTCGTAAACATAGCAAAATTTCGACATATCTCTTATGAAACTTTTTGTAGAGATTAAAATTCCCCTCGAAATAGAATTTCCTAAATATTAAAAAAAAAATCATGCGAAACAGTCGAAACAATCTTGAAAAAAAAGCGAAAATTTCGATTTTATTTTTTTTGCTTTTTCGCCTGTATCTTTTTTTTGGGCTTAGATAGGTATAGGCACTGCTTCAGATAAAAAAAGTAGATTAAAGATCCTTTGAAATAGTGGGCGAAAAATTTTTTTTAATAAAAATTGACCGAGATATGGCCATTTGAATATGGCTTTTTTTTGCGTTTCATCCCTCTTATACGAATATTGTTTTCGTTCACATTTTATTGAAAAAAATATTGTTTTACTCAATTAAAAAAGTTTTTTTACGTTTATTGTTTAGTAATACATGACAATTACAATAAATTAATATTTGGACCAATGGTGCTACTACATTTCAACAATAATATTGTCAAACTGCATATCGATATCATCATCTATATATCTTTAGTAATATAGTCTTCTGCAATATCAGCTTGTTGTATATTGTCACAATTAATCCCCATGCATTATTTACAAAAAATTGAACAAGAAATATTAATTTTTCTGTAACCACAGTTACCATGGCAACCTGTAGTGCAACCACAAGCAACTTTCTTAAGCAACATCTCTGGCGCTGGAGGTGCCGTTTTGCGCATCACAATTAATGAATCGGCATTGGCATGAAAAATTTTTTTCAGTATTCAGAAAATGTTATTCCGATTGGAAATTTGATTCTCTACAAAAAGTTTCATAAGAGATATTTCGAAATTTTGCTTTGTTTACGAGATATATTGAACACCCAAAAGGGGTGATTTTTCACCCTATCTTCAATTTCCACCCTCTAATTCAATAGCTCTCCGTGGTTTTTTCTTCATTTATAACTAATTGATCGATTACTGCAATAAAAACCCGTGAAAGTATTAGTTCCTTATTGCCCGGTTTTTTAAGACATAATCAATAACCTATAAACAGTTTGCCTTAATATAAAACTAAAATATATTTATTCTCGCCAAATTTGCAATAAAATGACTGGTAGGACTTACATTAAATATGTTGTGGAACAAGAAAATATTTTATTGAATATACAACATAAATATTATTAATATACATATTATTATTAATTATATTTATATTTTCTCCACAATTCAGAAATAGAAATTGTGCTCTAGAATCTAGAGCACAACATTGTCATTATTCATTATCTATTATTAATCATTATCTAGAGTCTAGATAATTGTCAGATCAAGTAGGTATTTAGTATACTTTAAATAAATGTACTTAACATGGAATTATATTTGAAACAAGGTTAAAGCTCTTAAATTAAGAAATTATAAGTTTTCTGATAAATTTTAACACAGGTTATATTAACTAAATACATATATTGGTATCATATATTCAAAACAGTTTATTTTAAATACATGTCATTCTGTATTAGTATATATTTTAAGAAAATTATAGTATCGGCTTAAATTTAACTGTATGCATACAATCAACATATGCTTTTAAATTAGAGAAGATTATACTCACGATAAGAATATTTTTATAAAACTATCTTATAGTAATCGTATATTAAATATCGTATATTAATTTTTTTTTTCAGGGTATAGTTATATGAATTTGTATAAATAAACTAGTAGTACCATATTACCTTATTTTACTTTTGTGTTCACATATTTAGATTTCATAATAATTCCTCTTATAAAACGTACGCCTATGTGTTATGCGTGCGCATCGAGTACACGCGGTTCCTGAAAAAGAGGGGAGTAAACTGCCACTTGCCGGTTTCAAGTAATTCAGGTCCTGCATGCGAGACCGAGACATTAGAAACAATTTATAGTCAGCGTGTTCACCGGCACTTCCTTTTTGCAGTGTAACATCCGCAAAGATGATAAATTCCGACCGGTGCTGCATCGGTGCTCGGGCATGTTTATGTGATTACTTCTATGGATTTATCAGTGAAAGTTTGTGAGATTTGAGGTGTTGAAAATGGTTGACCTGAAGAATGAACCGGCGCCTACGCCAAAAAAGAACCGCGGTATATCCATGACAACTGTGAAAAATTGGTTGACAATGTCGGATAAGAAAAATACCTTGGATGCTCAGAAGTTTCAAAAGATGCCGGAAAGTTTCCTGAGATCAATTAGGAGGAGATCCTTACGCGTCAAAAGAAGCAAGTCTTTTATTTTCCCGGAAAAGAGAAAATCTGGTAAGTCGGGAATTACGTTAACGTAAGGTATTGGCGGCTCACTTTCTTTGCGGATTACAGGAAAACTAAACTGCCGAATTAGACCGTATGTTGACGTATCTACTATTTGTACTGTTTTGTGTAGTGTGCTGAAGTTTTGTGAAAATATGTTTTATAGTTTATTAAATATTCAACGATATTGTAAAAAATGCTCTATCTAATTTTGGGATAATTTTCGGTATAGCGATATTTACACATTAATTTCTCGAAAACTAACCAGTAAAATGTCTTCAAATTTATTGATCTCCCTTTATAATCTTCCTTTATATTTTTTTTTGAATATGAAACGCCTTCAAGGTTTTTAGTTATTTAAAAAAAATGATGTAAGATATTTTATTTACTAGTTAGTAATAATCAAATTCTAATATTTCACATCCGACATTCATTACAAATGACATGGGTAAATCTAAATTTTATTTAAAAATGAACGAAATAATGCCAAAAATTTATTGATTAACAATGACAAATGCAGTACTTTGAGAAGTGCGCCGCCATTGCCGCCAAATACCTTCGAACCTTATACTAGTATCGTAGGTAGCAGTATCAGTTAAATTTTGCAAAATTTCAAATTTATTAATTTACTGCCACTGGGATACTGCGTGTGTTTTAAAATATTCTGAAGGCTAAATACGTCTAAAAGTCGAGTATCTTGGTAAGGATGTAGGCTAGAATTAAGACAATGACTTTGAAAATAGTAGCTAAGTAAGCAGATTTGGGTCTTACTTTGTTATCTAAGCATTTTCGACAATAATTATTTAAATACAATTTTCACATACATACTGTTTATGTAGATTTTTTCTATGATTTCACATTTACCCCTACTCTGATACGCTCGAAAAATGTATTGTTTAAAAGTTATTTTGAGAGTAAACAGGCAACACGTATTTATTATATTACCCTTGTTATTTTCCTGTACTTATTTGTTTTATGCGCAATAATATACCTATATCTATTACGCAGATTGTAATTTTAAGCAATTATATGCAACTCTTAGTTTGTTCTCTAATGGAACAACCCAGAACTCACCACGAGGAGATGGTTGCATGACGAGTACCACCCGTGTCGTCCACCCTCTTCATCCAAAATCCTCTTTCATTTAATAAGACAAACTGCTCATGTTAAATCTTTTATAAACTCTAATTTCGTTTCTTTCAAATTTTGGCAATAATCGTCTGAATGCCGTTACACTAGATCTAATAAATCCATCCCATCCCGTTGGTCCACAGACTGCTTCCGTTACTAATTTGACACAACGCTGAGATGGCTGAGAGTGGCAAGGAAAAATCAAAATATCGATTTGTTCAGGTATATTCTCAATCATTTCTTTTAGTTTAATAGTGTAAGCGGTTATCACCGAGCACGGCTGACAATATATTTTCAGGATGACTGAAATAAGCATTAGTCTGAATATGTTAACAATTGTTCTTAATGCAGAAGGCAAATGTCGAACTGGTCCTTCCTTACATAGGGACTTTGTTTTAATATCAAACCATGTGGGAGCATAAACCTTTATAATGTATTGTGCCAATCAAATTCTCTGAAGGAATTAATTTCGCCACATATAATCGCACTATTTTGTTAGCAGTTGTCAGCCACCTGGAACTAGAAGGAGACCAATTTCCAGGTTTCCTGGCTGCTAAATCAGTTGACAATTTAATCGCTGTACTTATTTCAAATATATATTTTTGATCGGTCCTCAGTTTGTTTACATCGACTTCTGTTACATAGTTAGTCTGTTACATTCACATATTTTTTTATTGGATAAAAATGTTCTACCATATCTACTGAAAAATAAGGTATGCAAAATATGACGCCGCCTTAATTCCCAATAATAAATTTGTTATAAATTATTAAATTTTCACGCGCGAGCGAGCAGTTTCAGACATGTTCAGTCGTGACGCCATATCCTACAAGATACAAACGACGACGAGACCGATTCGGTCGGCTACGGGAGATCCCAGCACTCGACCGCTTGATTGCATAGTTCAATCGGTCGCTTTCCGGCGCAACGCCTACCGAATATTGCGTGACGTCACAGCTCATTTCGGGCCGCTTCAATTTTATCGCTGTTTAAATCCCTCACATTGATCGCGCGGAATTAGAAATCTTGTTTTTTTTAAGTACACGTTTTATTACAACGTTACGCTGCTTTTTAGTATTATTTTTATTTTTAAAATTCTAGGCACGTTCCCTATTCTGTTGGGATCTGTTGAAATTACAGGAAGCGGATGACATTGCTTCAACATTTTCCCTATTGGACTAGTGAAAGATAAGGGTCCTGTTTTTTCGCCATCTAAATGCTTAACGAAGTGACGTAGTGGCAAGTCTTTGCGTGCAGCTTCTCAATGTGAACTTTCCCTGTCCGAATTATGCCGTTATGAATACAAATATTAACAGCCGTACCATCACATTCTACAGCTACTAATACGCCTAAATTTGCATTTTTTTGTAAGAAGAGAACCATCATAGCTTCAATCTCTTAGATGGCCAAAATATTTGGATCCGAGCTCGGACACACAATAACTTCGACAACTGTGCTATAAAATTTGTTGTCTCCATGCGCCATTGCTCAGTCGGTTCATGGAAGCATTATTATCATAGCATCATTACATATAAACTTCAAAGCATATAGGCTATCTAAATTCCAGAACAACTTTTTTCGCTGCACCCTAGTGTACATGTTCATTTTAAAACTTACCACCCCCTGTAATTGAAAAAACGCAAAATATTTGAGAAATCGCCGTGACACGTCCATTTTTATTTTAGGGGGGGAACATTTTTGACCAGTCACGGGGTCTTGATATGTTCATCCCACTAACCCCCAGCAACCCATGTATATATATATATATATATATATATATATATATATATATATATATATATATATATATATATATATATATATATATATATATATATATATATATATATATATATATATATATATATACAGGGTGTCAGCGCATGACACATTTTTTGGGAGATAGGTGGGATCAGAATAAACATTTAACCATTCAGATAATAAGTTTTGCTCTAACTATATAATAGTTACGGGGGTATTTTTTCTAAAAACGAAAATTTGTAGTCAAAAATTAAATATATTGTTAGTAGTGCCCGAATACAATGAGTTCGCGCATTTCCAACCTATTTTCAAACTCTTGGATTGGCAGAATGTGTCCCATTTCCTAGCCGGCAAAATTTTAATAAATTTTTAAATTTGACGCCTACTACATAGTATCTTCAATTTTGACTACAAATTCAGAGAACTGTAAATATGTAGCATTCCGTTGAAAAGAGAACAAACTAGATAAGTTTCTAAAATTAAGGTAAGCTGAAGAGCTTTTAGTTTTTTTTTAATTAATTAAGAAATTAAGACTTTTTCATAAGTTTACTAACTTGAAACTTTTGAAAGCTCATAGTTCCTTTTCTTGGTCCCATTTTTATCAAATATTATTTTATAATGATCAATAAATAGTATATTGGACATTAAGAATAATAAAAGTAATATTACTATTCGCACAACAAACAAAAGATTTATGATTTTTTAAATACCAAATTTTGTGAAATTCTCGTTTTTAAATTTTTTAAATTTCGTTGTCGTCCATGAGCCGAACACCCTATATCTATAGGGTGTTCAACAGTAACAACTAGATTTTAGCAAAAATACGTTATAAGACTTGTCCTATTTTTGCTCACGATTGTACCTGCATAAATTCAGCTACAATTTATTTTTATACAGGAAGCCATAATTAGATATAGTGATTTACTGAATAGTCAGCATAATTAATGCCAAGGTTGACCTGAAATAATGGCGTTCCCATTAGTAAAATTACATTTACAAATTACAGGGGTGGGTGGTAAAAAGTAGATCCTTACTAAAACTGTAGTTATTTGAGAAAATTCTTCCCACGATAGTTCCCATAGTACGTCGAAATTTGGGCACCTAAAATTTTTGTTTTGCATAATTTCTTTATAATTAAGTATACCAAAATATTTTCTGTTGTACTCAAGTCTGCACTTTTAGCCGGCCATGGTAGTAAATGGTTTATTTCATTTTTATTTATCCACCACCTTACCATATCTGAGGTATTTATGGGCGAGTTATCCTGAAATGATAATAATATTATTTTGTGGCACTAGGTTACTGAGATCAATTTGGTAACGTGATATACATCGAGATATACATACTCATTACTCATTCGCAAACTACAACATTTTTAGCTGCAGTGTAAAAACATATTTATTTTTGCGCTGTCGCTGCTCTAGCACTATAATATTCTTGTGTCCAACACCCTTTCCATTTTGTTATTAAATATTATCTTATCATATGTCTATTAAATTAAAATCATACAGCAGACGCCAGCAAAAGTTCCTGTTAACAGCAGTAGAGAAAAATCGTAGAAAAAATACCGAAAGCTTCTATCAAACTGTATATATATTCTTGATTTATAGGAATATAATATTCCCTACATTTCTACTGGAGTACACACTGGAGAAAAAATCATATCTTTGACAAATCAAAATTGATTGGTTTAGCAAAATTTTATTAGTTTTGCAATCCTTTACAAGTAGTTACACAATTTTTAATATTTTTTCAAACACCAGTTGTTGTTCCCGAACCTGTGTCTGAGTAGGTATGAGGAATGCAACACAAAGTGATTTTAAAGTTTTATATTTAATATAGAATCAAAATAGTCGGTAAACCATTCCATTGAAACGACTGGAATTATTCAGTAGCAAGATATTATAGCCAGACTGTAGATTCTATAACATAATGGTTTTATCGTTTTTTTAAAATCATTTATTAGTCATTTTTGACTAGGTCTAATAAAATCTATAAATATGCATTAAAATTATCATCGTTTGAAAAGGGACCGAAATGTCAAGATTAATATGTTGATAAAATAATATTATGTAGATGTATATCTACATAATATTTTCGTATTTTCGTAGTTGTACAAGTTCTTTCACCTTTATTGAGGATCTTCAGAATGATGTACGATTTGTTTTATTGATCATTTATGCTTGAATTTAAAATGTTAATATTTCATCATTTTCAGTGATACTTTGTGACATTAGTTTCGACGGAACTGAAACTCATAGAAAACATAAATCTATTCTACTGTTTATATTATTTGTTCTATTTGTATTATTTTTGACTAAGCAAGCAATTTCTGTATCTTTCCCTCTTTAAATGCTTCAGAATTCTATTGTATATGTATTTCAATATTTTCTAGCATAATATAGCTAGGAAACGTAGTTGTTTTAATAGATTCTACAATTTTCGATTTCAATTTCATGCATTTTCAAGTTTATCATCTTCTGGATAACTCTATGCCTAATGCTTTTATATATAATATGTTCAGATAGAACAAATATAAATAGTAGAATAGTGAAATAAACGGAATTGATTTAATATAAATTGTTGTTTCTCTCAGAGAACCAATCACTTTATAACAGGCGGAGGTAACAAAAAAATATTCAAAATTGTCCAGGGATCGATGGGTTATTTGTGTACCTAGACGTTGATGGAATTATTGAATATTGATTCACCACATGGCATATAAACACGGCATTTAAATTAAGCAACAGCAAACGCAATCAATCTCTTTAACCGTTTGCCTAATAGCACTACTTTAATTATAGGGTCTTGTTTGTTTTCGCTAACCGGCAAATTTATACAGAGAATACATAACACAAGGAAGCCTTTACAGTTGACGAGTTTCTTGACATGCTTAGTTATTTTCATTCATTTAAATTTGTAGTACACAGTACACACACATCATTTATATTATTATTATTATTAGTTTCTGGCGAACGCGATGGGCGTGTTGCAATGATTTATCTGTGGAACGGTAGTAGGTAAGTAATAAAAATAGCAACTTTCTTCACTATCCATTATGGTTAATGACCATACGGGTACCTACAACTAGGTAGAAAGTTTAAAAAACGTGAGTGGAATCAATGTCGCTGTTTGTGAATACATTATTCTTACAGGAAAAGTAAATAAACATTCCTGAAAGCAAAAGTATGTTGCATTATATATCCTCCACTATATATCCGTGTGATTATAAAGTTAGCAGTTTGCCGTTTTCTAAGCTTAAACTATCTTCATATTCTTGAATATTCAGTGCAGTTGATGATATACATTATCATATAGTATCCTCCTAAAGAAGTACGGGATTTGGTTAAAGAAAAACAGAATGCTAGAAAAGAGTGCAAAGTTTCAGAACAAGAGAAAACAAAACTATATTAAATATTAACCTGTTCACAAAGTAGATAAATTTTATCAATAAATTTTAAATTAATCAAGAAATCGCAGACCAATAAAATAAGTCCGACCGATACGAGAAGAAAATGACACCTCGCGCAGAGACAACAAACAAGAGGCTGTTTTGCCCCGCATTTAGAAAATATCTTTCAACCCAATGATACTGGAATAAATAGAAGAAATAAATTTGAGGTAAATAAATCAACCAGCAATATTGCCAGAAATACAAGAAATATGTTCAGTTATACCCAAAAGAGTAGGTAAAGTAATTAAAGGAAATACAAATCTCAAAATAATATATCTGATACCAAAAAAAAACACATGCACACATTTTGACACGTATTTATTGTTAAATATTTAATTTATGTACCAATTTATGTACCTACCATTTCTGGTGTAAGTGAATACACTTCACTTCACTTTACAATACAATTTTGTGGTAAAACATGTACTATCATTGAAGAATTG
>CAXKVY010002571.1:0-66134 GCA_964058915.1 Tetropium fuscum
ATTGGGTCTATTTATCTACTCACAAATATGGTTGTCTTAAAAGTCACTCATTTCCTCATATTTCTTTGGTATTGGAAACAAATTGCCCTTATTGGTGCTATACCCACAGTAAGTACATATTTCTTTACTCTATATGTATCGCGTCGAGCATAATATGGAATAATTAGTCACATTATTTATGCGCTTATTTATTTAACACAAATTACGATGTAATTTGCATTTGAAATAGTCTGTCATATTTGACAGGATGTGCATCTTAAGTCAGTACAGCACGTGGAATAACGTTGAAATTTGTTTTAGATACTTTTTGATATGATATAAGTAGCTCAAGTTCTAGTTTTGATTTATCTATATAATAAGAATTTTCATGCTTATATGTATCTTATTTTTACAGCTAGATGATACCTCAAATAACTTTTTTCCTGAATATAGGTAGAATACCTAATGTGTAAAATCCTAATAAAAAATAGAATCCATTAGATATCCATTAAATACCTATTTAAATCCATATAGACCTGGAGGTAGTCACAGATTTTCAGACGAGATTTTACCCAGTATGTCGTTTATTTGCAAATTAAGTGGTTTAATATGATTTTACTCGGGCTGCTATGTGTTCCAAAACAAAGTTCAAGTAAAATATTATAGATGCAAAGTCATAGGCATACCGTTTGCGTGGCCCAAATTGTTGTCACGGTTAAGTGTGTTTGCATTTAAAAAATGATTTATCCGCATTTCTAAACAGGCTGCCATTAAGAACTAACTAACTAACTATACATGGTGTGCTAGGATAATATATGAATATAATATATATTATGAAGAAGATTATAAATGAAGAAAATATAAGTCCCCGGGATGATTCTTTAATTTATTATTTTTTCTCATCAGAATGTGCATATGATAATACCCTCGAAAAGGCATACTGGATAAAATCACGTCTGAAAATCTGTCACTACCTCCCGGTCGTTATTTTATCACCAATAAAGTTTTCAGCCAATCACAAAGAAACACTAAGTTTGGTGACTAGCGCCACCTACAACAAAGTTATAAAAAATTAAAATATGATTATATTACCTTATAACTTGATATTTTAGTTATAATTTAGATTTTCAATAATTAAAATCGGTTAAAAATGAACGGGAATATTGAAGAAATAAAAAATTCCGGTTTTTATTTTGACAGCAAAGCTATGATAAAATGGTTTTATGTTATGGAGTATATATCTACGGAACCTACCAATCGACTTGTTGAGGTACCAATCGAAATTGAACTACCAATCCAAACGTTGAGGTCTACAAATATTCACAAATGTCTATTTTATTATACTTCTTTACTGTTAAGTTAGGTTAGGTTAGGTTAAATTGCCTTCGTTTTTGTCGATATGTTTGCATTGTTTTTATTTGGTTATTCGCCTACAATGCGTATTTTTTGGTTACCTACGGTGAAAGTATTCTTTTATATTTTATATACTATATTGGTATATTAAGGTAATTCTTATAAGATAGTAGACCAATTATTGATTTACTTAATAAACAATAATCCATATTTTAGTGAATGATTAGTGTATGTTCCGTACCAGTATCTATAAAAAACGGAAAAAAAATCACGTTTGTTGTATGGGAGCCCCCCTTAAATATTCATTTTATTTTAATAGTAGTATCTCGTCCGACCGGCGACTCCGGCATTTATTAGCATACAGATTCAGATCCATGTCCATTTGTTATATGGGAGCTCCCTTAAATATTTTATTCTGTTTTTTAGTATTTGTTGTTATAACGGCAACAGAAATGCATCATCTGTGAAAATTTCAACTGTCTAACTATCACGATTCATGAGATACAGCCTGGTGGCAGACGGACAGCGGAGTCTTGGTAATAGAGTCCCGTTTTACCCTTTGGGTACGGAACCCTAAAAAGGTTTAATGTAATGCGTAAAAATTTAATATATTTAAGACCACCATTTATTATAATGCTAGTTTTAATTCAGCTAGCTTATTCATTGCGAGGTATGCGATATTTGAAGGCGCAAAATAATACTTTTAATGCTTAAGTATTTATAACAATGCGCGCTTAAATTATCCCCTTTTAATATTATTATTTTTCGTAGTTTACAGCCTTGGACATGAAAGCCCCGTGTGATAAATACAAAACTGATGCCCTAGAAGCATTAAAAGAAGCTTATTCACTTTACCCTGATGATACTGCTGTGTCCCTTCGTTTAGAGACTTTATGCAAGTTATTTAAAAAAAGGCACGGCGATAAGGGACCATGGTATGCTACTCAAGGATGTTGGGGTTACTACACCCCTAGCAAGTCCAGTATTTTTGTTTTAATTCAAGTGGATGATGATGCCGAAACTTCAAATGTCAAAATATTCAACTAATTCTACCAGAGGATATATTATTTTATGAAAGGGATTATATTATACAAATGCAATTACTTATTTAATAACAGTACCAATATACAGTACCTATATTAAAATAACTATATATAAATAAATAACATAATATTAAAATAAAATAAACAAATACAGTAGATCAATTAAATATCATATACCCATGTATACATATAGGTACGCACGGGTAGGTATTGCGACATAGGGTTCTTCGCGCTACCTTTACAACTGAATTATAGTAGTCCCCTGGCATATTAGGTGAGTTGGCATACTGGTCTATTTCGCCAACTAGAACTTTTGTGGCGCAATTTATATCGACTTTTGTTTATCCACTTTTGAATGGGCCACAATAAGTATAGGCTAAGCATATTAGGAAAAAGAATGGCAAATAGTTTGTTTTACTTTATGTTTTTTGCGTCGCTTAACATGAATCTGAACTTTGCTGACAGAATTTTTCCCGGAACCCCTTTTTTGCAAAAAAATTTTGGCACCTCTTTCAGTTTTGCACCTATATATCGAAAACTATGTGCTTAATCGAAAAGACCACTATATACAAAATGAAAGTATACACAATTTCCTAGATTTTTGTTGGATTTTATTTTTTTCAATAACCGATCATTCCGTCGCTAGAGCGCGCTGGACAATGGTCAATATCCAAAAAAGTGACAAAAATGCGATTTATGTAGCTGCTTCTAGTTTTTGATTGACTCTGCACACATTATTTTTATTTCTTTATAAATTGCCATATTCCTTAGACTACGTACTTTTTCATGTATGAATTTGTGATGCAATTATAAGTTTATTTCAGTCATTTGCCTGCAATATTTTCTTTATTTTCAAAATTGTGAAAGCATACACGGTGGACGACGTGATATCTAATATTATTCCAAATAAAATATATACTATAAACAATGAGCTTTATTATTTAACGAATTTGAGGTGCAACTTTATACACCTTTGTTACCTGTTGCCTTTTAAAGCCATCGTGATCCAAACTTCTTAGTCGGATATCGTTCTTACCTGTATTACGGATATACATAGAGAAACTTTCAGGTTCTATCAGATAACGAAACTACGTAAACATGACTGCAGTTATGTTTATTTAATTTGCAATATTTTCTTTTTTCAAATCTGTGAAAGCATAACATGACCAACATCGGTTGTATCCACGAAAATCAGACGTAAGTGTCATAAATCGCATTTTGATCACTTTTTTGGATTTTGACCATTCCAGAGCACTTTAGCGGCGGAAAGATCAGCCATGGAAAGAAATAAATTACGGAATGTAGGAATTGTGTCTGCTTTAATTTTTTATAAGATATAGGCGAGAAACCAAAAAAGGTGCCAATATATATTTTTTTTACAAAAAAAGAGGTTCCTGTTCAGCGACCCAAAAAAACATAAAGGGTGAGAAAATTACAACTATGACCAAACTCCCCGATTTTTCCTAATATGCTTACCCTAGTAGTTTCTGTAGGTAAGAAATTTTTAAGTATCTAGCTTTCGTAATTTCCAACGAAACACGAATCCTCTAATAATTATCATGCTGTAGTGTGGTTGTGTGTAAACTGGTCTAACTTTTTGAATTGCGTTTTCTGATGAGTCGGAATATTTTAAAACCGGGTGAGTTGGCATATCACGATAACTGCCCCCCTGGTTGAATTTGTTTTCCTCAGGAGACTGTGTAAGGAGACTAAAACCTGTAGAAGGTGAAAAAGTAGTGCTGATATTGGATTCACATATTAGCCATAAATCATTATATGCCCAGATTAGATTTACCTATTTTATGAAAAACATAATTTTGTTCTTTGAATTACTTATGTCAATATCCAGTTACATATTGTATTCTTATTTTAGAACTTTAAGGGTGTCTACCAACAGAAACAAGTAAAACAACTTCGAAAAATTTATCGATAACCATCTGATTTTTTCGGGATTGTTAATAAAAATGCGTGGAATCTAATTATTGAATAATTGTCCGACAAAATACATTTTCCGATTTTCCAGTCCGACGCGTGGAAATCATAGATCACGAATCACGAAGACCCAAAATTTATTATGAACTGTCGGACAAAAGAAATTATTGTGTCCCAGAGAAGTACTCAACATGTAGTAAATGTGTCGGTCAAATATGTCGCGGCCAATCCCTATTCGGACAAGAAAAATCGATTTTTAGGAATCAATCACACTATGATTAAAAATATTCTAGAAAAAATCATTTTAGAAGAAAAAATGAGTAATTTTATCAATAAAGTCTTCATAAATCCGATAATTTCCTTGCGTTGGACTGAAAAATAGGAAATTACATTTTGTCGGACAATTCAATAATTGTATTCTACACACTTTCATTAAGCAATTATGAAAAAATCGGCTGTTTATTTAAAAGTGGACCCAAGCGCACACACAACTTTCGTAAATACCTAAAGAAAAAAAAAGAATTTGTTCGTTTTTACGTATAGGGTAATACTTTACCGTCGGAAAACTTATTCATCGTGTTGTATACTTCATTTAAAAATAAAAATAATAAAAAGGGGAAATTGTTATTAATAAATATTGGGTCCTCGTGAAACCAATGATTTCCACGCGTTGGACTGGAAAATGTATGTTATCGCACAATTAACTAATTGGATTCCATACATTTTTATTAAACAATCCAAAAAAAAATCATCTGGTCATCTATTGGTAGACACCCTTAAGGTTCCAAATTTTTTCTCGGACAATTATGTTCTCGCGTGTGATGATTTTTTTTTGCAATTATATTAGCCATTGCTTGAGAAGCTTAAATGCGTTGTCTCAGTTTGTAACCTACAAACAGTGTCAGAAACGAAATCACTGAATGCGTGAGATGTGAATTTTTGGTTGCCTATTGTACAGGTATAATTGAATAAAACAAAATAGTGATATTAGAAACCGCATCATAAGTAATTCTAACATACAGGTTTTCTCGAAAGTTAGTCATTTCAACTTAATTTTAATAATAATATTGTGGAGCTGTATTTACAATAAATAAATAAAATTCATCAGTTGTTAGTTGATTGCTCTTACACCATATACCATATTACTGACCGATTATCCCTCGGACATTGACAACTGCCTCATAATTTTGATGATAATTTAGAAATATCTCAAGCACCTTTCTTAAGAACAGCCAGAACCATCAAGGGCTTGTTTTTATATCAATGTCATACGGATATTATAGAAGACATTTGATAGGTTTACTAGTTGATTTTCACTAATAATTGGCCGAATTAATTATACTAAGTGTAACAATAATAAGTTATCATTTCACTAATTAGATCCTTTAAGGCACATCGCCTAAGGTATAATGCGTGCAATCTTGCTATGGTGCTTTAATTACTCGTAATTTAAATTTCTGTGAACAAGGTGGGTCCATCTGGACGTTACTGTAGGTATAGTAGCTATCGCTGTTATTAAGACCCATGAGTCGTGTAATTATCATCAATCGTATATATGAGTTACCCTTATTTATTAATATAATATATAATAGAGTGCATTTTTATAAAATGTAAATATACAATAAACTGCAGTAACACTATTTCGTCCAACTCGGCAAAAATAGGCATGGTTTACCCATCCAGTGGCGGCTGTGCAGAGCTACACCCAAACAGGTTATTTTAGTAAACAATTTGTTTATACCATCATAGTATAGAACAGGTCTGAATGCTGACGTTGTTCCGACGTCGGCAATGGCGACGTTGGCGGTAACTACCAAGATCCCTCCAATTTGGACCATAGGCATAACACTATACCAGGGTCATACCAATTTTGTATCATAATATGTATAATTTTATTATAAAATTAGTCTTTAGCTAGATTTATAAGCTGCTTTGGAGGCAACTCACTATGCGTACTTCACGAGGTTTGATTGCTCCGTTCATGTACATTTAAAAAAAATACACTTACATTAATGAGGTAGAACTTAGGTCAACGGTTAGGTAAACAGATTTACCAGATATTATAATACCTTTCTACATATTTATCTAGTAGGGTCTAAAAATAAGATATTTCATAAAAAAATCCACAGTCAAGATTAATGATGGATACCAAAATCAAGATAATGAGCTATGAATAATTAAAAGTTTAAATGAAAGGAAACAATGTAGAGCTAAACGGAAGATGGCCAAAGTCTTAGAGGAATCACGCTCTAGCAATCTTCAAGCTAAAGATGTCTACACATAATATGATTTGAATTTATAGTATAGCATTCGGCACACGACTGAGCTTCACTTCTGTCTAATCAAGAACCAGTGGCCATTACAGTAGCCACCAGATCTCTACCTATTTGAAAGTGTCTGAACTAATTATATTAAAGAGTTTATAAAATGGTAGTGATATCGGCTAAATTTTTGGCTTAGTTTAGTTTAATTATAGTTGTGGATAATTTTAGCTTTTATTACTAATGTATATGAAGTCTGATATCTTGAGAATTGATTCTTGGTCAATGCTAGAAAATGAGTAAGATCGATTAAATTAGATAGGTTGCCCCCCGTAACTTTTGCGGGGAGATCCGGCAGGGGGTAACGTGATCTCTTCTTTGTATTTTGGCAGACGACTGACCGTTTATTTTCAATTTTCTCAGCATTTTTCCGAGTGTTAGTGTAGTAACATTATATGATTATATTTTTGTTATATACCTATACATAAAATAAATTATATTAGCAATATTTATACCAAGATGACGTCACGTGGTCGGACTGTAAGTTACGAGGCAACCTATCTAATTTAATCGGTCTTACGTAAAACTGAATAGGTTGCCTTATTTTTGGTAGGGGGGCGGGGGTCAGATGACGTTAACTTTGTGCACAGCTGTCAATTCGTCGAACATAATATGATTTGAATTTATAGTATAGCATTCGGCACACGACTGAGCTTCACTTCTGTCTAATCAAGAACCAGTGGCCATTACAGTAGCCACCAGATCTCTACCTATTTGAAAGTGTCTGAACTAATTATATTAAAGAGTTTATAAAATGGTAGTGATATCGGCTCAATTTTTGGCTTAGTTTAGTTTAATTATAGTTGTGGATAATTTTAGCTTTTATTACTAATGTATATGAAGTCTGATATCTTGAGAATTGATTCTTGGTCAATGCTAGAAAATGAGCAAGATCGATTAAATTAGATAGGTTGCCCCGTAACTTTTGCGGGGGGATCCGGCAGGGGGTAACGTGATCTCTTCTTTGTATTTTGGCAGACGACTGACCGTTTATTTTCAATTTTCTCAGCATTTTTCCGAGTGTTAGTGTAGTAACATTATATGATTATATTTTTGTTATATACCTATACATAAAATAAATTATATTAGCAATATTTATACCAAGATGACGTCACGTGGTCGGACTGTAAGTTACGAGGCAACCTATCTAATTTAATCGGTCTTACGTAAAACTGAATAGGTTGCCTTATTTTTGGTAGGGGGGCGGGGGTCAGATGACGTTAACTTTGTGCACAGCTGTCAATTCGTCGAACGTCTTGAGGTGGTTTTGAGTTTATTCCCATGGTTATTAAAAGTTTTTCTTGTGTTTTATGAAGATTTTTTGATTTTTTATGCAATAAATTATATAGACGACTTCATTTAAACGACTTGTGAAGTGGATATATTTTATAATCATCGTAAGCAAGTTAATTCAAAATATATGACAATGTTTGGGTTTAGGTTTCCCTTTAGGTACCTATTTTTTTCCTTAATTGTGTAATGGAAACCAAAACTAAATTAAAAGTGTACACGAAAAAGATGAATAATATATCTTAAGTGTTATTCATAAGTATTATGTTTTAAATGTAGATGCCAAGATTTATCTGTGCCGTAGCCATCTGTAAAAGTAACAGCAGTCAGAAGGCCAAAAAAGCTGGCCAACGTACCTACCTATAATTCTAACCTTTCATGTAAATTTTTGGAGCTTAGAACTTATTTTCTATATCTATACATAGTCAAAACTTATCATCACACAACGAAATTAACTCAAAATTATTAATTTAGGTTATCACTTTTCATTAATATATCAAGAAATGCTACTTAAATGGCCTTTTCAAAACACAGTGCATTTTTCTAGTGAAGAGCGCTGTCTTTCACGAATCTCTCTAGTGTGAAAGAGAAGACGATAGTTTTTACTACAGTGACTTTATACAAGACAGTGGCGACAATAGCATCTAAGCCCCGCCCGCCCGCCATGTTGCATCAAATCAAAGCAACAAGACCTTACACGTAAAATTTATATGAGTGTAAACTTTTGCCGTTTTGTTAATTACGTTAGTAATAAATGAAGGTGAGGAGGATGTATGTAACATTAAGGGAATTTAGAAAAAAACAGATTTACCCACTACCTAAATGGCTGCAAATTGATTGTAAATAGATCCCAAAGAGCACATTATTTACTGTAAAAAAATTGATTTAAACTACTCTATACTCTATCCAACGAGAGAATGGACTTGCTTTGCGCATCGGCGACTAAAGAGGAGAGGCTCTGTAACGAGCTACGCGGGACCGTCATTCGATGAAATAAATTCGTAAGTAGGTGAAATAAATTTTATTTTGAAAACATGAAAACATTTTATTTATTTAACAAAAATTTATTATAAATGTATGAGCGTTATGAAAGTAATATAAACCCTAAATATTCCTAAAATAGACATTTTATGATATTTATGATATAGTGTTAAAACTGTCTCTTCGTACGACATTTGCGGATTGTCTTCCTTTAATTTCTTATATAAATTTATTATAATTATTTTTTGACTTTGATGCACGACCTAAAATTAAAAACAAAAATAAATCATTGACCACGGTTACTGGTGGTGAAAAGTATGCGTATTAAATAAAACATATTTATTATTATATTTCTTTACCTGGCCTCTTTTATTCTTCTTAATTGGCGATAATGGTGGATTTATCTTGTCTCTGGCTGCTGCCATTCTTATAATAGATTTAAAACTTATTTCACAACCGTAAACAACACAACTAAAATAACCGTACTTGCGAGACTACAAATACAAACTGTGAATAGGTAGGCAGTAGTAGGTACTTTATATAATTAGGTACCAGGTAGGTATCGGACCCAGGCGCCGGCCCTGGCTACCTGCTGAGCCAATTAAGACGTTGAGGGCGTTGAACTAATGTTCTAAGGGGCGGATATCTGACCAAAACAGACGAATTTTCGCTCGAGTGCAAGTCCATTCTCTCGTTGGATACAGTATAGGTACGTATTGTATATATTTGATAATACCTACTTGTATGCCCCAGATGTATTTTTTATGTTCCGTTAAATGTTCAACCAGAAATAAACATATAAACAACAATGTATTTTTAAAGGGTTTACAATAACAATGTATTTTTAAAAAATGAAGGAAAAATATAATAATTCGTATGAGAGCCATCCTCCCGGGTTTTCTCCCACATATCAGCAGCATAGTGAGTCTACAAATAAAGAACAAACAGTATCGTACAACTATCGTATCCAATAATTAATACTCGTAATATAATAAATACACAGTATGAAACAAGTATTACAAGCACACCTCACATAAATATAAATTATTTGTGGAAGTCCAATTATCCCACCTATTTTAATTTTCTATTGCCTCCTTCTATCAGGATCCCTTGGAAAACGTTTCATTAAAAACCCTTTTTCTGAGGAATTATTGCAATCAATTGCAGCACAATTCATTGCAAATAAGCTGTACCTTGAACTTAAAAAACTACTGAATTTATTTCAATATAGGTATGTACATACCTATTTTTCTTTTTGCTAAATGTAGGATAATTTGTAGTAAGATATTATGGCTGTTTTAATATTGTGGCGCTTGAAAATTTCAGTAGAAATCTGGTAATGTAAGCAATACTTACAATTTGAATTTCGAAGATCTGCTACAATAACAATAATTCCAGACAGCTAAGTCACAACTTTTCTTAATCACTGATTACACAGTCAATTATTATTAGGTACTAGAACTACCAAAAGTTAAATAAAATAACAGAAATACTTATAAACTACACAAATATAGAAATCTTGTGATCTCTATATCCATGTTTAAAAAACCATGTGATCTCTATATCCAATTAAAAATTGAACACTCTATTGTCGCCACTATCTTGTATAAAGTCACTGTAGTTTTTACTGCATGTGCATTATCAGCCGTTCGCCAATCCAGCTAGGTGACACACCACCTGATGAAAAATAAAGTATGCCTTCAATGCTACACGATGACGTAAAATATCTATTTTTCTATTGATCATTTCGGGTCACGTGACTTTGACAGAGCGGCTATATTGCTGAGGGGATACACAAACATTAATTGCTCTATTTTATGCAATTTTAACAGGGACTTCTCAAATATTTCCTAATAATTTACCCGATACGAAATGATTTTCAATTATTTAGGAACGTTTGGTTGAAATTGACCCGTTTTAAGTCCCTAACCCAACTTTGTCGACATGTCGTTTGATAAGGCATCTAATCTTTCTCCTTAAAAACCGATATTCCTGTTGTTTACCATCAGATATTTAGTTTGTATGCCACCCCTGGCCACATGGCGTGACGTCATGCCGAAATGAAGCGAAAAAAATCAATTTGCCAAAAATGTGCTATTATACCTTGAAACCCAGCATAAAATACATAATACAGCTTATACATAAATCGGTTTAAATGTCAAAGTGTACGATGACCTTTCAATCAATATATCTTTATATCGCAATATCAATATATATTATCAATATATCAATATACCAATAGGTATCGCAATCAATATATATATACATATATATATATATATATATATATATATATATATATATATATATATATATATATATATATATATATATATATATATATATATATATATATATATATATATATATATATATATATATATATATATATATATATATATATTTTTGGAGGGTTTATCTTGGGATAGTAGCAATAAAACGACTGATTAGGTTACTTGACGTTTCGGTCCCTTTCTTGGGTCTTTTTCAAAAAGGACCGAAACGTCAAGTAACCTAATCAGTCGTTTTATTGCTACTATTCCAAGATAAACCCCCCAAAAAAAATATATAAAGATAGCAAAGAAATTAGAAGATAAATATATATTCGTTTATATAGACGTTTCGGTCCCTTTCTTGGGTCTTTTTCAAAAAGGACCGAAACGTCAAGTAACCTAATCAGTCGTTTTATTGCTACTATTCCAAGATAAACCCCCAAAAAAAAATATATAAAGATAGCAAAGAAATTAGAAGATATATATATATATATATATATATATATATATATATATATATATATATATATATATATATATATATATATATATATATATATATATATATATATATATATATATATATATATATATATATATATATATATATATATATATATATATATATATATATATATATATATATATATATATATATATATATAAATAGTGAGGCAATGCCTACCTAAATATGTTAATTAAACAGGGGGAGTAACCAGGTGAATACATATAGGAACTTTGTCAAACGTTAGCTGAGGGCTCGTAATAATTTTTATATACTTAAGCGTACACACTAACAATATCAAGTCAATCAAACAGGGTGTACCCTATAAACCATACTTAAAACTAGGCTTATCTGTGATATGCAGCGAGTCTTCCAGTAAGGTGGATCTTTCCTGTAACTCTACGTAGGTATAGAGGTCGATAGACTTCAACCTGGTAAGTGCAACGAAGGTTTCAGGTGGAAGCCCGTTACCGAAGAACAGTCCAGATTTATAGTTATCAAGTTCCAACTTCAGGTGGCGGTATATATGCAGTTACAGTGTAGTTACCATGTTACAGCACTATAAGGTGATTACAAAGGTGGTCCCAAAGGTGGTCCCAAAGGTGGTTCAAAAGGTGTTGCAAAAGGTGGTGTGACTTACACTCGCCGAAAGAAAAGAAGGCCTGTAACCTGTAACACAGAGCGATAAGCTTGTCTCATTACAGGTAAAAAAAGTTAGGTTATGTGAATATATATCTTGTAAAACTTGATAAGTAGTTCGGAAAACGGCTTCGAAAAGAAAGCTTGGCTATATCCTTCAATCAACAATAGGGAGTTCAACGTAACGCAGGCTCGCAATTTTTAAAAAGATATGATCCCACTAATGTGGTATGTGTAGATTTATCCAAAATCTCAACACATAAACCATGATTTCCTTGAATTATCCCATTCTATTGGAACGTACACAATACGTTATTTAACCAAGAAAACCATTTAAACTCTTTTTAACACATTGAAACACTAGTATGCCATACGCGTCCAGCTAAGAAAGGAAGCAACGAGGCCAAGGTCAAAAAAAGTTAGACCATAGATCTGCCGACCTAAGTTAGCGTCACAGAACTGCCAATGTTCGACTCACAGAACACTAAAGCGACACAGGTATGCACTTAGATATTTGTGGTAAAGATCTATGACAAAGAATCTATTAAATGCGCTGTGGCAATAATAGGAATGTAATTTGAATTTCTAAACACATGCTAAAGGGAACGCTTACAATCAATTTACCCGTCAAATATACCCACAATTTTCAGATTCGCAAACGTACGTAACAGCATTTGAGTTAAACCTGGTTCTAGAACCATTGCGCATTGGTTAACATGTTTGCGCTGGTACCTATTGTGTTTGTCCGGCTTAAAGATTAGAAATAAGGAAAGACAAAAATATACTGTTATGTTTCGGAATACGTAGACACAATTTAAATCACAACATAAATATATCATTTGTCATTTTGACAACTTTACCCTTACCTTTTACACCTTTTCTACAAAAATAAATCATGTGTAATAAAACCCCTGAAAGGATATGGCCGTACTATGCGCCCTTCGAAGTAGTTATCCACAATATACCCGATGACTGCTGGGTATCGTTTTTGGGGAAAGTCTGTGATATCACCTCATTAATTAAAGAGCATGAAAACGAAAGATGCGTGAAGCCCCTAATAGCCATGGCCGGAAAGGATATTAGCCACTGGTTCGATGAGACAACTGGTGATATTCAGCATTATATTCACCCTGTCACGGGATGTAGGGTGCCTTACTGCCCTCACGGCCCTGTGCCGGATGTTTCTGTTGATGTGCCGGATACGACCTGGAGGCCCTTGGATAGGGTGCCATGGTGGAATAATGAACGGTAAGTGTGGATAAAATACTAATATGTATATACATATTCGTAGGATTTGCATAATTTATAATTTTACGATATAGCTTCATATTTTAGAAGCTAAAGTATGTGCAAAAATCATAAATCATATAAGTATAATAATATTATTCCAAGCACACATTTTCTATTTCTATTCCCTATATTAAGGGGCCTATTGCCCTATAGTTTTACCGCCTTAACTCATCAAGAGGCTCATTAATGAGTTCCTCTTCAACTTCTGAATTGAAGCATCCTTACCCATGGCAGTTGGAGCACACATAGCAATCCAACTTTAACACAACTGCTATCGTTCTCCTCAACTCTTCTTGCAATTGCAAGACATCAGCTGAAAAATGGATATGGAAACAAATTGGTAATAAGATGTTCTTTATTTCCTTCTAACCCCACTCTGTCGAATGCATGTTCTCCCCTCCACCAAGACTGAATTTGTATGAAATTGCTCTATACCAATATTGTTGTAATGCGGCAGATGTTGGCAGCAGTATTGGTAATATTGCTGGCCGACAAATTTGTTAAACGAAATGGATCGTTGATGATTTAAAGATTTCTTCATAATACCTACTACTATTACTATTACTATTAATAATACTATTTAAGTATTAATAATAGTAAGTAGTAATAATAGTACTATTTAATAATAGTACTATTTAATAATAAAGCTTTATTTAATAATAAATTATCTCGTTAATAATTTATTGTTTCACCTTTATATGGTTAATGGTTAACGTTTCACCTTCAAAGTTGAAACAAATTGCGCGTTGGCGAACTCGAGAAAAATATATACTTAGTGACTTGTTCCCGCTGTATTTGTGTTCCACTGTTAAAACAAAGCCGCTGTCTTCGTTTTGGCCACTGAAACGCTGCCTGAGTTAATATCTATTATTCTGAAATTCTGGTATATCATAACATCATATATTATAAAAGAACTTAGATATCTACTTAAAACACATAAAAATATGGTTTGATAACACGTTTCCGAACAAAATCTAAAAACTGTTTTCCGAATACCTATATTTTCAATTTATCTGCTGGGTGTGCTCTGGGTGTTCTGGTCATTTATAAATACTTACAATAATACTGCCATATGAAAAGTCGAAGTGATGTCGAACTTTTTACATTCCTAGTAGATATACTGTTTATCAAACTAATTTGCTTTCTTTTGTCCAAAAATAGAGAAGAAGTATGTAGTATCTCAATGAGGCAGTGAAAGGTCATCAAATACTTTTAAAAATGCAGTACCCAATTATTCATAATGGTAAATGCAGCATCTCTATGTTAACTGCGAGAACTATTAGCCCAAGAAAAATAGATTTTCACATGGAAAACATTTGTAATAGGCTGAATTTTTGCATGCATCTTAGTATTATGGCCCTGAATAATATCTCAGAGTTTCCCATTGATATCCCTTGTTACGAGCTGTATTACGCGGGGACAAAGGTTGCGAAAAACAGGTTTTCGCATAGGTATATCTCGAGAACGGCGACCATTATTAAAAAAATAAAAAGCTAATTTGTAGCTAAGGGGATTTTCTATAAAAAAGTTTTTCTATAAAAATTTTGATGTAGGGATATTCGTTCACGAAATACAGCATTTCAAAGAACCAAGGACGTAGAATACTTACTTCGCTACGGCGAATAATGAGTGATATTAGGATATAATGATAGAAAATGAATTATAACTCAATATATACATGTATTGTTGTTTTTATTTAATTATGAATGCATTTATTACACATTTATGCATTTATTTATGCATATATTATTCGGTGGCCGTCATATTAAGATGCTTCATCAGTATCGGAGACCAATTCTTCGACCTACAAAGTTTAGACGAGGAAAGACGAATCGATGTCTTCATCATTATCCACCACGTTATCGATATCAAATCGTACCGTGTTCGAGCAAGTTTGGCCATGACATTGGCTACAAACTACAGAGCAGTTCAATTCTACTTTCCGACATCCTCATTTGGAAGCACAGCCTTTCTTGCAATTACAAACTACTGTATTGAGTAATACATCTGGAGAGTATTGAGTAATATATCTGGAGCAATACAAACCCTCAGGTTACTGCGTTTTTCATTATGACGGCAGAATAAATCATGGTATCTCAGATTAAAAATCCACAAGATAAACTCTAGGAAGTGAGAAACCGTCCGTGAAATGAGATGTTTGTTTATTACCCCACAACATGTTATTGGTCCATTTCATCCCATCCCAACAACCGAAAATTTACTGGGTTTTGACTACAAACACTGCGCCCCACTGTGTTCCCCTCCCCCAAATTTGTGTTTATTCGCTAGACAAACAGTACTGTATTTATCGATATTGACGTTACCCATCTTTCCATTTTTAATCTGAGCATGGTATTATATACCTGGCCTATTATAACCTATGTGAATTATAATAAAATCCAGTAAGATTCTAACTGATAGGAAAACTTTTTTAATAAGCTTTAAAGAAAGGTTTAATCTTACAGTTAATAAATTCTTTCATATTTATTCTGATTAACGAAAGGGCGCGTCCAGGTGAATTGTATTACTGGCATTTAAAAGTAAATCAGAGCTTTTGTTTACCTATATATTCTTATTAATTTCAGTTATCAAATTGGTCAGTTGACGAAGCGGGTACGTCCTGTTCGAATTATCAACATGTTATGTCCATTTTTCAGGGAGGTTACGCTGAATGTGTGCTGCGAAGATACTTTTTATAGAATCCAGGAAAGATATTTACCATTTAATAGCGACGCTGATAGTTACACGTGGAGGTAGGTTCAATGATTTATGAAGTTTCTCATTGACGCTGTTTTGTATTTAGGAAAACATTAGTTGGCTTTTCGTGGCCATGATGAAAATATTACTTCCTTAAATCGCGAAAATTTTAAAGAATTATTAAAGTCTTATGCGAAAAGGAACCCTATAGATATACAAACTCGCTATGAAAAAATTAAAGCCGTATTTTCTGGTGACTCAAAAACCATACAGAATGAAATTGGATAATGTATTTCTGATTGTATTCAGGAAACTATATAATATCAAAGAGACAGATGAAGCATATATGTTTTCAGTTTAAGTGGATCATACGACAGACATTGCACGATATATAGGGAATGCAAAACAATAACCTCTGCGCATCATCAATGACAAAAGAAGACAATATCGACAATGCCAATGTATAACAGTCCCGACATGTCCAGAATATGAGAAAGGCGAGGCTGTATAATTGGTAATAGCGTCCGAAAATTTGTGAGGTTGCCACGGTTTCGTTGACAGTTGACTACCTAACTACCTACACTTTGTAGGCTCTACTCTACGATTTGTAAATTATTATAGTTTTTATTTAGACGTAATTTAACATATTTACAAAGCTTGTGATTGTCCCTATATTTTTGTAATTGATTAAAGGCCGAAGTAGTCGACTAGCCGCTGCAAAGAGCTTGTAATAATTTTGAGACAGATTCAATTTTATTTTTAAATAGACGTGAAAATAATAGGCCATTACCATAGCCTAAGTAAGATTTCAGAAGCAGGGAAAAATAACGAGCTGATGTCGTATCCACCAAAAAAAGCACACTCTTATACACCAATGCTGTAACATTTCATATTGGTGCAATTCGGAATGTTATTTATATGTACAAAAGAAGTAAGTTAATATAATGGACCTTTTCACTGCTTTATTTTTATTGCTTTATGTTATAGTGTTTTATAAAAAAAATCTCGCCGATTTTTTTTATTGGGCACAATTTATCTCAATTTTTTTTTCAAAAGTGTTTATATACGTCACTTGTGACGTGACGTCACTTATCCTTCCTTAGTGACGTCACCGAACATACGACCTTGAACATGACATAACGGTGTATTGATGGCATATTCCAAAGTTGGTTCCCTGCTTTTTGACAGTTGACGTTGAAATTGACTTCTGCTGATAAATAATCTAAATTTGACATGTAAAACCCGGCCACCATGCTAAAATTAACTTTCGGCCGATTTTCTGCACTATCTTTAGAAAATCTTGGCTCCATTTACTTACAATAATGTACAGAAACAAAGCAAAACACTATTGATCATTCCGGGATGACAGGTCTGAGGCGATTTTGACGTGGATTTTTAAATTTTGGTAGTGGGTATGGTAATAATTACTAAAATTGTGTGCCGTTGTTGCTTGTTTTTGGGACTGGAGTTAAATTGATGTAATTTACTTAATTATTTACCACAATTTACATACTTATAAACAAAAATGACTTTGTTTGCCCCTCAATATGGCCGAATTGTCAATTGTTTGGTGATCCAAAATGATCAATTCGTAGAGGAACGCGCAAAATATAACCACAAAACTAAGCGTAAAGAACTAGAAGTTGTGGCGTAGGCGTTCTGCTGCCAACTTAATTCCAGGCTGTGTCACGTCACTCAGCCCCACGGTCAAATGAGTGTTGAAATTGGTATAATAAATATTTATTTCAGTCACTTACACAATGATCTCTTACGAGAATGGATAATAAATAAGTAACATCTTATTTAATTTCTCACGAATTGATTTCCTCCATCACAACCTCAATCAAAACACAAAGGAAATTTCTTTAAAACTCATACTACAGTCTGACAGACTTGGCAACAATGTTCACTGGTTAATTGATGACGTGCAACAGTTTTTGTTTTGAATTCCCCATAATTATAAATCAAAATTGATCGCTCAGTGTTACGACGGCTCCACAAGTAGGGTTTGTTTATTGTTTCAGCTCATCGCTTAAATTTAGTTTCGCAACAAAGTGTTACAAACATTTATAAATACCGTATTTTAAATACACCAATTTTTTCCACCATTCTGTCAATATAACGTATGTAGCTGATTCAGTGATTTTTGCAAAAACGCTTCACCTATTACAGAACCCACGAGCCGCCACGGTAGCTCTCTTCATATCAAAGTGATATATTGTTACATTGTAATTCTGTACAATTGTGTACTGCTGCCACCAAAGAATCACATAATATTATCCTACTATTATATTATTTCGTAAAACACGTTTAAATGTATGTAATGTTTTGTAGGTATTTAGACAAACCTGTGAGAATGTGTGAAACTATGGAGGGAAATGGAATACAAGATGAAAGAGATTTGTTTACAGATTTGGGACTACCACAAAGTTATTATATTCCGAGTATCTTTCTGTATTATAATGATGATCTTAAATACTTTGATTTTTCGGATGACGATGAGGAAGATCTTTGCAAATACAAACATTAAAAATAAATATATTTTTTATTTGTTGTCATCTAGAAAATTATTAATGATTTTATGTTTTTATGTAGGTACCACAAGTGACCATTTGTCGTGAGTAATGTCCATCTTTATGTCGTTGTGATAGTATACTCCTACGGTGTTATAAATTGGGATTATCGTGTATTGCGAAGCTGCTGTTCCGATCAGCAGAGGAAACCTGCAAATAACTTAATTTTCGTAGGTTTCATTCTATCAAAACTTACTTTTGTTTTGTTTATAGTTTCAAGATTAACTAATATTGCAAAATTTGAATAATCTCAAAGGGACCATTAATTTATTTTGGAATTTATATTAAATTTGTTATTCATTTACGTAAACTTTGTCTCCTACTTGATACTAGTAACGGTTTTCGGAGATGTGTTTATCAAAGCGTATTTTAGCAGTTTGTTTTTGTGTCCGAGTCTGAGAACAATATTGCGTCTTCAAATTGTTATTTTCCATGCAGCAGTATGGTATTTTTGTGTACTCGTAGAGTTGTCATGATTAAATTTTTATATATTCGTTGAAACCTCTGTTTCTCAAAATAAATATAAAGTGTGCGATATTGCCGAACTCATAAAGAGCTCATCTACAAGAATCTGCCCGAAAAATATATTGTTTAAAACCATTTAAAAAAAAATCAATGACGTCACATCCCGAACACCTAGAGCGCCATCTTATTGTATATTACATTAAAATAAGCGGAATTAAAAATAAAAATCGGAGTGTCCGAGGATTTTAGACACTTATGAAATACTGAATTTATCCGTTACTTTTCTCACGAAGATGCCAGCCAGCGCGCGCCTAGCAATCAGCAGATTCAATATCTTCTCGGCCTCGACGCAAACAAAAAACCTACTGCAATAGCTTCCGCGCCCACATATAAGCGGCTAGCTCGGCTCAGCCGAAGCTCAGCGAAGCGCGTACCGATTAATTTAGCAGCCGATGCATTGAGCAGCCGATACATCAGAGAACCTAGCGGCCGGCATAAAGGTAGGATTTCCTAGCAGCGTCGAAACGCATGCGTCAGACGTGAGGCACTGCTCAAATGTGAATTTCACATTGTCGATTTCCTACATGGGCGTTTAAACGAATGCGTTTGCGTCTGACGTATACGTCTGAGTCTTGCCTGCTCGAGAAGGAGTCAAAACATAAATGCATTGCCTTTCATTCAGTGGGAAAGCATTGCAAGTGTATGTGATTTACAATTTGTCCTGGTCTAATTACAAAAATGAGCACTCCAGCAATGCATAGAATGGTTCCATTTCTGCTGAACAGGACGATCAACCAGTAGAATATGTAGCTGAATACCCAGCTGTGTATGACAGTGGACACACACACTACAAAGATCAAAAACAAAGAGAAAATACATGGAAAAAAATCAAGATTTAAGACAAAATGAAACTGCTGCCTATTTAACCGAAAAACTGTCTGAATGTATCATCTTTACAACTCAAATGACCTCTTATCAGTAAATTTCCGTAGCCTTCCTTGGTTCTCCTTTAAACAGTTCTCTTTCAGATTGTCTCTGCGGTTTTATTGCAACATTTTATAACAACATTTCCTTATCCTCTTCATTTTCTAACAGCAACCACTTCAACACAGCGTCTTCCATATTATTTCTCACACAATATCTAATATTGAACCTGCTGAAATAAGCTACAAATGAAAACTGACCGTCAAACGCACGCCTCGCAACGCTGTTAGGAAATCACCCCCCCCTGCGACTGTCGCGCAGGGGGGGTGTCGAAATCTATCAAAACGGATGCGTCAGACGCATGCGTTGTGACGCAGCTAGGAAATCCTACCTTAAGGTAGGTTCTATTAAATTTTCTATTACTGTGACTCGATCGGAGTCAAAGCCGCATTTGTTTTAAGTTAGGCGAGGCGGTTAGGGGAAGCTCTGCTTCCATTGCTTCCATGGCCTGCACGCCCCTGACCTATACTGAGTTCTGTCATTATATTTATAATACAGTCAATATCGCCATGGTATAAGTAGTCAGTCAATATGTTATTAATAGTTTAAATGTCGGCATAATATAATATGTAGATATTTCAATAATAACAAGGCATGTCATATAAGATAACAACAACAAACGACCAGTTCCATACTAAACAATGCTTGAAAGGCAGCAGAACACCAGGCAAATATACTTATAAATGTATAATTGATTAACATCTCGTTCCACTGGGCTGCAACGTTAGCATTGTACTATAAAATTAAAAAGGCTCTCCACTTGGATGGTCTCAGCTGTGAGTTACCGGGGTATTCTTAATGTAACTACCTATTAATATTAACTGAAAACGTATTTACCACATGTTTTATGATGAGCCACATAAGGCACTATTATAACTCTCTATTAAGCTTGCTATGTATTTGTTGTTAAGTTGTCTGTAAAGAAAATACAATTGTTATAGACGAAGGTATACAATATAAAAAAAAGTTTGCTAACGATAGTGGTTACTATTTAGGTTAAATTATATTTAAAAGAAGGTACGTATATTTTTGGAATTAATATTTCATTGAAACATTTGTTGTGATTGTAACATTTTCGTATGTTCATTTTTGTTTTATTGTGTTTTATATGTAGGATAGACATATGCAATGTGAGCCGGGACAACTTCCAACTTCCGGTAGGTGTTTGAAAACTTTATTCGGTTGCAGGTTTCTCCGTCAAATTACTGAAAATTCATTTGTTCTCCAATTAGCAAGAGTATGAGGCTTTGTGTGGTGCCAGTAGATGGCACCTGATATGGTTTCATTCCAAAATACATAAATATTATTGTTTAATATTATGTTTCTTGTTATTCGGGGGTTCAAGAAAATTAGATAATTTAGTTAAAATTAATAAATTAAAATTAATTCTAAATAAATTTTCTAATTTTCTTGAACCCCTGAGAGAGATGTCACAAAATGTTCTGCAAAATCATTTGATCCACGCTTAAAATTGTTCATTTTGCATATTTACTATGTATCGTACCAAAATGAAGCGATACGTTGATAGGATACGTGATTTTCCAACAAATGGATATCCGCCTTTAGACATTGCTCGTTCTTCAACTATAAATTTCATATTTTGTCCCCGTCGCCCCATTTTCCTGTTTGCCCTATTTGCCTCCATTTCACTGCATCCTCTCGGTTTGTGTTTTTATTTCGTAATTTTGAAACCTTTGAGTCCGTCCAATTTTATGGGCTGGGGGTTAAAATAAACTCCATTAGGTTACTCCACTGGCGAAATTATGATTATGGGGATTCCACGAATTGGTCACGATTCGTAGATGTCCATCAACTTGTTTCATGTTCCAGAGGGATCACAAAACATAATAAACCAAATTATTTGCTTGTAGCATACGGGATTACGTATGCTGCCGCACTAAATAGGTATATTGTGTTTATTTTACTCTCAAATTACTTATTAGCATCTAACTTATTCTTTTTAATTATAGTTCATGATAATATCAATTTGTATATTAAGTCTGAGACATGTAAAAATAAGTGTTTAGGATCCGAAAAATCGTTCTCTTCTTTCACTACAGCCAGACTTATTTTCTACAACTTCAAATACCTAAACCGTTTTGCTATTTTCATAAGTTATATGATCTACTTTAGTAAATATAATAGATTTATAGGTAACTGGAAAAATAACTCCAATATTTTTTATTTCCATTTTCCCAACCCATCGGACAATTTTTGCCAGACACAAAAATAGTTAGAAACACTAAATGAAGGATCGATCGATGTTCGGTGAATGGGAAAATAAGATCTGTAAAATTTAGCTGTGTGATACAAAATGGTTGCCCTTTTATACTACAAAGTTTATGATTTATTTTCAATAAATTCACTCACTTTTTTTTACGTTACACATTTATTTTTCTTGTCGTTTTGTATTGATCTACAATATTTTGTATGTTTTCTCTTAATTCACTTATCAATGTAACTAATTCATTTCTATATACCTCATATTAATAATACATATCATCGTTATTGAATCCTTCAATCAATGATATCTTCTCATTAATTTTACAGTGTACAATTTGTCTCTAATTTTGATTCTGTAGTACGCATTCATCATATTTAATGTAAAACACTATTAACAATAAAGATCAGAGGATCTTGGTGTTTTGTCATTTTAACCTCGAAATACTTTTAACTTAAGGAAATATATACTTAAGGAAAGTTACAGAAAAAGATACGGTTTGAAAAAGTATATTTTCTGTATTACCTATGTACTTCTACATCAAATGTACTTCTAACATATTAACTGAAATCGTGAGCACATATGTAAATAAAAACGGTTTTGTTTCTTCCATGTCATGTACAATGGCACAGGGTCACTGAATTTTCCACATGGCTTCCGTTTTGGCCTTTTTATCTATGCTCTGCTAAGCAAGCTACAAATGTGAATGTTATTAAACCCATATGCTTCGCATAACGTTGTCTTGCAGTTCGTTAATATTTAGTTATTATTTAGTACTACTAAGACTCCTTTATAAAAATGATATCTTCTTTTCGTATAATATAGGGTCAGAAATATTACAAATTACAATTGGAATTAAGTAGTTCCATAAATCTAATGATGTTGCCAAATATAAAATAAACAGTTAATATTTTTATATTTTTATAAATATATATTATTTAAGTAACGGGGCAGGAGAGACTTTCGCAAATATCGCTTATCGCTGTTATTTATTGAAAATAAACTTCTCCGTTTTTGGAGCATCGACGTTTTTTTGTGACGTCATTGACGAATTTGCAAAAAGTGATCGAAGAATCGAATTACATTACAAATAGGTATGTTTTTTAAAATTGCTTCCCTTACTTAAAATTTTATCGCACGCCCCTGGTATAGGTATTATAGATTAATATATTTCTATTAATTTGGACTATAATATTGGCGGGTCTGGAGTTCGGTGTAGCAAAAACAACATAGGTGTGTCCTTCTGACCACACGATAGAAGTGAAAACTAATTTTCGAATTTTAAAATATATACTATAACCGTCCGCACGTATTACCACAACCCCCAATACACCGCACCCGTTAATACCCGTTAATATAGTTTTCACTTCAAGAATGCAACATACCTGAGTACGAAATATTATCACTATTGGTAAGACACTATTGATAAGATCTTAAACACACACTATTTCTTATGTTCATGAATAACGTCTTACATACATACACAATCATACATACATACACAGCAAATTCTGTAACATTTACATATGTACACACATGTATGATATTAAATTACGTTCAATTAAAAGTAATGATTTATTATCAGTGTTTTAAATTAAAGTAAAATTTTAAAATATATGCTTTAACCGTCCACCTGTACACAAAATACCTAGTCATATCTTGCAAGTACTGCGACGGCAGTTGATTCGATTCAATCCAGTTCAATTCAATTCGATGTAGAGCGGAAAACAATTGGACTCTAACCCGACCAGACGGAACCTCCTCATATATTATGTAATAGAGGTGGGAAAAACGGTTCCTCGCTTGGAACGTTCCTTTCGTTACCGTTCCAAAAAAATAACGTTCTAAAATAACGTTATATTTTGGAACGTTATTTTTGTTACGCAGATATAATCATGTAATGCGTAATGCCGACCGGCGTGGTGGCCACCAGTGCAATGCCAAAGTGGAGCCGACAAAAGGCAGTCTTCCTTTGTGGGCGTCGGCGATTCGGCAAAAAACCGTTAACGTTAGGGCAGAAAAACAAAAAATCCCTGTCGGGCACAATCTGGAATACTGCAATTCTCTCTTTTTTTAATTTTTAGTAGTGCTTTTGAGCTCGATGATATAAGTTCAGTATTATTAGTAGTAATATAGTAGTTAGTTGTTAGCCATATCATTTTCTAGTAAAAAAAGAAGAATCGAGGTAAGAATAAGAACATCTACTTTTAAATTCCTGAAATAATTGTAACAAAAGTAATTTCAGACTTCGGTGTAGTTACACAAAGAATATCTACGTAGAATACTTAGTTATAAATAAAATACTTCATGGCTCCGAGAAAAAAATCTGCAAAAACTTCGGGAATTTGGAATTTTTACCATGAGAAAGAAAAATCTGAATGCATAGCAATATGTAACATTTGCAAGCAGGAATTAAGCTTTAAATCAACATCTACCAATCTAAAAAAGCATATGAATAGAAAACATCCTTTAGTAAAATTTAATGATGACCGGACTGTTCGGATTAATACTTCAAATGCAACTCGATATCCAAAACCGATCCCTGATATTGAATTTACTGATCCACAACCATCTACCTCCACTTCGAAACAATCTCAAGAAATATCTAAGAATGTAACAACTTCTTCTACGCAAGTTCCGACGCAAACTACTGTAAGTTCATTCCTTAAGAAAAAAATTGGTATTAGTACAAGAAAAAAAATGGACGAGTCATTGATGCTTCTTTTTATTCATGACTTCCAACCATTCTCTATTGTAGAAGACTACGACTTTGGAAAATTCACGGAGAGTTTGAATCCATCATACGAGTTACCGACGAGAAAGACAATAACAAATGTTCTTTTGCCAGCTGCTTTTGAAGAAGTATATAATGACACTAAAGCGAGAATTTGTGAAGCTGAATCTATAACGCTAACGACAGACTGCTGGACGTCGCGGAATACAGAAAATTATATGGCAGTAACAGGTCATTATATAAATCAAAATTTTGAGCTCCAAAGTCTGGTGTTGGAATGTGCCCCTTTTAACGATTCCCATACCAGTGTTAATCTAGCCGATGAGTTAAGACGAATAATAACTGAGTGGAATATCCAAAAGAAAATTTTGATGGTCGTTAGCGATAATGCTAGCAATATATGCAAGGCTATTAAGGAGATATTGCTACTGAAGCATTTCGGGTGTTATACGCATACACTTAATTTAATTGCGCATGATTCTCTTAAAAATGTTACTCAAATCACGGATAAAATAAAAACAATCGTGTCTTTCTCTAAGAGAAGTACGTCAGTGATGGCAAAATTTATGGAGCAACAAAGACAGCTAGGAAAAGAGGGAAAAAAGTTGATACAAGATGTGTCTACGAGGTGGAACTCCACTTTCTACATGGTAGACCGATTTACTGAATTAGAGGAGTCCATTAGAACCACTATGGCCCTAATAGACAAGGAATTACCTATTGTTTCCATGGAGGAGTGGGCGAAGAACTTGTCAAAATTTTAAAGCCACTGGAAAGCGTCACAAAATTAATTAGTGGTCAAAATTACGTTACAGCCTCTTATGTCATTATTTTAACAAATGGACTCATTGAAGTATACTCGAATTTAAAAAAAGACCAAGACAAATATTCCAATCCGTCAAAGGCTGTTATAAATGCCATATTGCAAGGTTTAAATTCAAGATTAGGAAACTTAGAAAATAGTAATTCTTTGGTTTTAACCACTTTTTTAGATCCCCGATTTAAGAGTCTTGGGTTTTCCAGTGAAAACATAGGGGACAATGCAAAAAAAGCAGTAATTTCCAAACTTACTGCTAAGATCAAATGTGAGCAGCAGCGGAATCAAGCTATGTTGGAAGAAAAAGAAAATCAGTGTGTTGAAAATAGAATGAATGTTGAAGGTGACGATAACGTCTTAAGTAGCTTCGATAAAAAAATTGCTTCATTTCAAAACTCCGGATCGGCTCAGTCGATGGCTATAATCGAGGTGCAACGATATCTCGAAGAACAACCGATTGGAAGGAATAACGATCCCTTGCACCGGTGGAGGGATAATTCTCACAATTACCCAAATTTAAGCAAATTGGTAAAAGAAACATTTATATGTGTAGCTACGTCGGTGCCGTGTGAAAGGCTCTTTTCAAAATCTGGTCAAATTGTGTCGGATCGGCGAAGTAAATTAAATGGGAATAAGGTGAAACAACTGATGTTTCTTAACTGTAATAAACGAAAAAAGTAGGAATACCTAGTTGAGAGAATACAATTAAAAATTTGATTACTTTTACGTTATAACACGCAGGGTTTCGTTTTTGTTTTACTTTAGTTCCTTGTATGTGAAGAAAGTTTTGTAAACCTGTTATTTTTTATTTACCGAATTTATTTTAATTTATTTACATGTTTTTGTGTTACGTTTAAAAATAAACTTTTTCTTCTGGGGGTTTATTTCTTAATAAAATAAATGCTATAGTATACTACCACACTTAGTCAGGCGGCTGACGGCTGTGATACTAAACGTACTTGTTTATGTTTACTCGTTGACTGTGCAGCAGGAACTGGATTGATAACGAACCAAACTTCGAAACCAAGCATCATTACAGTGTGCAACGCTAAACGCACGGAACGCGTAACGAATAACTCACGATCACGCACGATCGCCCTGCGCCCTGCCGGCCGATGCCGTTCCAAAAGTAACTAGTTCCTCATGAGACGGGTAACGTTTGGTTCCGTTACCACAATATAACGTTCCAAAATAACGTTAATGAAATAACGACACACCTCTATTATGTAATTATTGTTTGCTAAAACATGCTGTAAATACTTTAGACCACAAACTCTCTCTACTGTCTCGCTCTGCCGACTGATCCTCTCTCACTTAGTCGACTCGAGCCGACTTTACCCGAAGGAGCTTTACGTAGAAAATTTCAAGTATACGTGCAACATTTTTTTCCATGTACATACTTCATTTACATACGATATCCATGTACATACTTCATTTAATACCTTGTCCAATTCGTCACTCTACCGATTTTCACAACCAGGGCGGCCTAGTCCCCTGGTGCATCGTTGGACTTTTTGGCCATCATATTCGTCATCAGCGATCCCCAAAACCCCCAAGTAAGAAAACTGGGATCATTTCGTTAATTATTTACGAAATATTTTTTTTCATATTCAAAGCTTTTTTCCCTTAAAATAAGGATTTACATTTTTCTCCCACGTCTTCCTGAATCGAAGTAAAAAAACCGCATCTCAATCCATCCGTTCGGAAAAATTCCGTAGGTTTTGCCCGTTTTTGTGTTAGTTGAGGATAAATTAACCTATTTACAAATATATCTATTTCATGTTCAAGTAAGAAAACTGGGATCATTTCGTTAATTATTTACGAAATATTTTTTTTCATATTCAAAGCTTTTTTCCCTTAAAATAAGGATTTACATTTTTCTCCCACGTCTTCCTGAATCGAAGTAAAAAAACCGCATCTCAATCCATCCGTTCGGAAAAATTCCGTAGGTTTTGCCCGTTTTTGTGTTAGTTGAGGATAAATTAACCTATTTACAAATATATCTATTTCATGTTCTATTTTACAAACCATAATGAATATATGGCGACATTTAGCCAATAGTAGATAACACTAATGGCCTAACTATGGTGACACATTGTTAATTTTATAAGTTGTTATTTTCTATTGTTAGTTATATAAAGACAGTTGTAACATTATTGGGGAAAAATTTGTATTATGGTAACCACCTTGTTAGGCTCAAATTAACAAGCCCATATATAACAAGGACTGTTAAATTTAGGTCGAATATACTCTCTAACCAACTTCCATAGTGGTTGTTTTAGGTTAGGAGAGATTCATTTTATTTGAAATTTCTACGTTTCTAGAGGTAAATTATTAAGTAATGCCGAGGCTGCGAAGTATGCCAACAAAAACAGGATGTAGAAATTTGGAAAAACAGGACCAGTTTCACCTAACTTTCTTAGAAAACAATCCAATGTTTAGGTATGGGAAAATTAGGTACCTACTAGCCAAAACTCGAATAATTTACTCAGTTATGGGGGATTTTGATCGAAAACCACTAACAAATAAGGGTCCAACATTGCTTTTATGCAAGAATTCCTTTAAGGCATGAAAAGTAAGAGCAAATACAAGGTTATTCTTATTTTAAAAATAAAACAAAATTGTTAAGGTGTTCTCACTTGTTAGTTGACAAGTGAAACGTTAACAATATTGCTGACATAACCTTGTTGTTGAGTTGAGTTACCAATATTGGAAAGTTAACAATGGTCACAATAGTTAGGCCGTAAGTAATGTTTATGAAACTAGACATCAGTGACGATATATAATTCCAGAAGTTGAGCCTGAGTATAGGTAATTATTATTTAGTTTTATTTCTGTGATTATTTTATAGAGCGCGGGATGAGACGGATATGTACATTGTACATACCTACTTAAAGTAATTAGTTCCGCAAATCTTTTGTATATTCATGCAATTTTATTGTAAATTTACATATTCATCTGTTCATAGTACCACAGCCATGCTATTATACTTAACTTAGTACTTATTAATATTTTGTTGAGGAGGTAGATGGCACCACTGATGTTATTGAATAAATTATATTTTCCTATATCAAGAAGATATATTATTTATTTATTTTGTTTGATATAAGTATTCTTTTTTTATTACAATAAAAAATCGGGCGTTTTGGGAACTTCCGAATATCAATAAGGGCATTGTTCCGAACATTTCCATTTTTAGCTTGTCAAAAATGTTGTCCGGGTCAAAATCAAATTGCACTGGGCTAGCAATAGGAGCTAGCAATACTTAAAACGGGCACGTAATACGTGCAAAAATATTTTGCACGTCTGCTTACCGAATGAAACAGTGTCATACGAACCTCATTCATACATATAATCAGTGATATAAGAAGGTATAGAATAAGTCTCTGATATAAGTATGTAATGCAAAACATATTATCGTTGATTGAGGTCCTTTAATCAACGCTATTATACCTACAAAATTACCTACCTACTTCAAATTTATGTTGCCTACTTATACGTTCGTGGTTTTGTTCTCTACGGACTATCGGGACCGAAATGTGAACATTTGGCGCTATGAATAGTACATACAGCATACACATGCAGAGGGGTTCAGCATTTCCTAGTAACATTATTTCTATATTTGTGTCTCCAAAGGCCAACTCGGAGCGATAACAGTTATTTATACGGATGTTAATTTATTTAAAAAATTACGCGATAACGTTTAAATCGAGACTATTCTTCGTACTTAGTATTAGTAGAACAGTGACGGATCATAGTAACTGTCGTAAGTAATATAGCCGTCGTATCTTATATGTGTGCGTAAAAGTGTGAAGTTTTTTTATGAACTGCTAAACTTTTTGAGTTCCTACGTCTTTTTGCTGGAAATGCCTCTACCGTTGTACTTCAATATACACAGGTAAATTTATGACATTATGAGATATACACCCCGTAAACATGATAATTTGACATGGATTTGTTGGTCTAAATAATTTATTAGGTTTTAGTGCTAATTATTTATATGGTTACAACCAAAATATTAGAAAAATATAAGAACAGTATAGTATCTCACATCAGCTGATCAGCCTAATATAATTTATTTAGCCTACATGATATAGTTCTCTGAATATTTAGGTACTATACAAATGTTTATGATAATAATGAAATCATCTATGTTAATATAATTAATCCAGTATGATAAATAATAACTCATACTATCCACACAACATTAGTACATTTAACAAATATAACATAAATGTTCATAAAATATATCACATATTTATAAAATATATGTTTTCATATTAATAATGCTATTACACTTTGTCATATTACACTTTGACATATTCATAATACATTCATTTGATAGACACATTAAAATATACTTATTATATTTATTAATATTACTATTATAATTACTATTAATTAATAATATTATTAATATTTATCAATATTATTAAATTTATTATTATTAACATATATGTAAATCATTTCACCTACATGTAAGACTAGTACCTGTAACAAGAGTTTTATATGGAAAATATATTTATTACTGGGATATTTAATACCTACATATTTATAGAATGTGTATTGAATTTAGATATACGGGTGACACGGTAAACATAACGTCCTGTAACTTGGTTAAGATACACTTTTGAAAGTTGGAAAAGTTCCTCTATTGTATATTTTCTTCCAGTTTTTTTGTTGTATAATTTCATCCAGTTGTATAATTATGTCTTCTGATGTATAACACATGATGTATAACACAACAAGTACAACCGCATTCATATCTGTGCTAGTGTTTTCGTTTGATATACAAACTAGAGCAAAAAAATGTGCGGAATTTTACAAAGAAAATCCGTACCAATTACTACAGAAGCGGTAAATCACATCACTATGCAATACAAAAGGATATTTAGTGTAAAATTGTATACCGCCACAATTTCTTGTGAATAGAACTAGGGTCTCCAGTCCGCGGTTTACCATATCGGTCGCTATCCCTCTTCAACTCATATAAATCCCACTTCTCTTCTCGCTCACTTAGAAGACACCTGCATGAACAAGCCAGCGATTTACTGCAAGCGATTTATTCGCAACCAAGGTGAAGTGACTTCAAAAGATGTCTTATTATGTCTTATTCATATATGTGCAAAACTTTAAGCCAAGCAATTAGTTACTTTTGAATGTATTTAAAATATATTGAAACATTTAACAAATAACAATTTAAAATAAAACAAAGAAATTAAATTGTATTCCGATCATTTCCTGTCATCTTTTAGACCTATGAAAACGAGCGCATTAATAGTTAATAGTTATTTATGCAACTAGCGCTAAGAGTAAATGTTTATTGCACGCGACGTGAAATTGTCATTACAATTGTCAATTGGGCAACACGCCTGGTGCAATAAACACTTTTTGTACGAGTTGCATACAATATTATTTCTACGTTCATGCAAAATCCAAAAAATGTTTTATTTTGGTGGCATTAGTAAATGTCAAATTTTATGTTTATATATTTGTCATGATCACAAAACACTGTAGTAGAATGACAGATGAGTGCAATAAAAATTTTATTGCACTAGTGCAATAAAGAATCAGTTTGTGCACTAATTATAGTTCAATAAATTTAAGTTTTGTTTTTGCATGAACACAGAAAAACATCTTTAAAACTGGAAACACAAAATTGTGCATTTCCTCCTTCGTCTACGTGGACTCCACAAACAAGGCAGAATTTTTGGGGCATGTTTATAGAACATTTAAACTAATCATGTTTATAGAACAGTTAAGTTAAACAGACGTAGTGGCACTAATATTTTGAACAGGGCCTGTAAGTCTAGGTATTTAAAAAATTACAATGTTTATATTTCACAAATCAGCACAGAAACGATTAAAAACACACGAAAAACATTAACTTCCATAAAACAAGAAAATTCACATGAAACATGGCGACTGTCACAGCTCACGCTCACGACGGATGTGACATCATAGCCCATTAAACCCATCAATTATAATGCACAGTATCTACCTACTAACTTAATTCAGCTACTGCCTGATAGATGGCGTTTACAGCGCCAACCTTCATGGTGTGTGTGTTGTGCTGCCTACCTTATTAAAAAAGTCCTGATGTGAGTATCGAACTAGGGAGCCCTGGTTTGGAAAGCGGGGCTTGAACCGCTGCATCATCATATGACTGCTATATGCTTTGTTAAATCTCGTATACTTGGTGCTTTGTTAGGGCGGCGGTTAGCATGCACATGATGCAAGTGCAAGTACAATGGAGTCAGGGCCCGTGTGGCAGTTAAAATATTAGGGTGTAGGTGGAATATTGTCTTGGCATTTTTTTAAATTATAATTATGAAAAAACCGCATCCCGTTACCGCATACGAGATATTTACACATCAATTTCGAGTACTAGCAGACTCGCTCATTTTTTGTAGTATTATAGAGGAAGGTCTTCACTGTCTCCAGAGCAGTTTGGTGACACTATCATGAGGGGTGGAAGTGAGAAAAATCATATAACTCGTGGAAAATCGGTTTTTGAAGAATATTTTGTTACCGTTGGGTCCTGTGAAAAAAATTCAAATAAAAGTTGAACCTCTCGGGGACGCGCACAAAATTAATTGTAGACTTTTTTAGATCGGATAATCCCTTCTCTACATATGAGCTTTTGAAAGTACCACCAACTTGAAAAATCGAGATCGAGAGGAATCTTTAAAAGGGATCATTAATATAGAATTGACATTTTTGTTACAATGAAAAGAGCAAGGAATTTTTTCCTGTATAAACATTTGCTATGAAAAGCTACTGCCCGATGGGGTGAAGGGAGAGATATATAAAATAATTCAATATTATACAATTATGCGTACCATATATCTTCAGTTAGGAAATATAATATTATGTTATTATTGAACGGTCGTGGACAAACATTGTAAAACAATATTCAACAATGTATATCTACGGGGGTCATTATACTATATTTTATAATTTCATAGATAACTGCTTGCGCAGCTGGAGCAATTATGTTTTAATTATATCGGAAGTAATTTATAAATATTCATGTTCTTTAATTAAGATATCATTAGATATTAAAATATCTAACCATCATCCTCAATACAACATAATATACTCTAGAGAAGATATCTCTTTAATTGGTAAAACCACCTACCTAAGTAATTTTTATATATTTTTCCGTATTTTAAATTTAAATTTGGAATTTAGCCGCATTGGATTACGCACATATACTTTTTTTGTGTATGGTACTAATTGGTTTTTGAACATTTTAATTGTAATGTTGTTTTTTTGTAGGTATATGTTTTGGTTTTAAAATGTCTAACTCCTTTTAGCACCAGTGCTAAAATTAAATTACTTTTAACACCAGTGTCTAAAAATTGCATTTTGGACAGCATGCGTTAAAAATTATACTTTTACTGACGTTTATAGAAAAAAATATTTCCTGTCGTTTTGTTTTAGAAGTTTTATTTTTATAATGCCATAATTTATTTATCAGATTTGATATCAGATTGATATTAATACCATGAAAATATATTGTAAGACCTCTCAATTAAAATTATTAACTAAAATTATGTATATTATTATGTTGTATTTGTCACACAAATTTGATACTTGCTTGTTATACTTATATTGTGACTGGTACGCCTCTTGATCTACCTATATGATGTACCTACATATTAACATATATGTAAATAATAGAATTGTGTTAAAGTGACAAAATCTAACCATATGAAAATACAGAATATTATGCGGATACGAATCACAACCTGTTTCATTAGGATATTATCATCTGCTGAAATATCATTTGCAACTTAATTAGCATAACTATAACTTTTGGTGTAGCCAAATATGGAATAGTATATGGAGGTAGTATAGTATATGGAAGTATATGGAAGTATATGGAAGTATATGGAAGTATATGGAAGTATATGGAAGTATATGGAAGTATATGGAAGTATATGGAAGTATATGGAAGTATATGGAAGTATATGGAAGTATATGGACGTATATGGAAGTATATGGAAGTATATGGAAGTATATGGAATATTGACTCCATCAGCAGGACGGGACAATAGAATATTGACTTTTCTTTTTTGCAGAAGAAAATAACAGACGGTTCCTTTGTGAGCACCCTCACATCGCAAGAGAAGAGAATACCTTTTCTTACGAGAATATAAGAGGATATCCGACGACATTATAAGCCGATATCCGATGCAATTTGTACACCTTGACGAAACATGGATTTTTGCGATGAGGATTTAAAAGAACGTGGCAAGATAACAGTGTAAAAAGTTGTAAAACAGGCCACACAAAAAATCTTAAGCGTTTTGTTTTGCTACATGCTGGAACTAGGTGTGGATTAGGGATTAGGGATTAGTGTGGACTAGGGATACAAAATGGTTCATTACTTTTTTCTACAAAGTCAAAGTCGGCGGACTACCACAGTTCAATGGTCCAAAATTCATTTAAGAAGTGGATCTCGGAAAAACTGATTTTAAATCTTACTGGGTCTTCGATAGTGGTGATGGATAATGCGTACTACCATAGTTTTTTTGGAAGAGCCAATTCCAACTGCTCCCTGGAATAAAACAAGACCAATAGAATGGCTTTCTTGTAAAGGTATAATATTTTCGAAAGATGATCTTAAAATTGTACTTTTAAATGTATGCAACCAGTACAGACAGACCCTGAGATATGCCATAGATGAACTTATACGTCCTATTCTGTTAATATTCTCTCTATCCTTTTTCAAGGGTACGCTTAGTTGAATTCCCTGGTCAAGCTCTGCTCGACATCCGTCCTAATCAGTTTTCCCGTTAACGAGATATGCGGGTTGCTGTTTGATTATTATACTTCAATGAGAGTAGATTTGCTGAATGGTCAAATGTTAGGTCAAAGCATTCTTCAATGTTGGCATAAGCGGATGCAATATTACGTCACACTAAGCTAAGCTTGGCGTTTTTTCTTTATCTGTAGATCAATACGTTGGTTTACCAGTTGATTGGAAGTGACAAGACATTGCCTTTGCAGCTGTGTATGTCTTCGTTTCGGCGTTATGTTAGCAGAACCTCAATAGGTGTGTTTGGCATTGAAGTCGCCTCCAGTAATGAAGCGATCTCCTAATGACCGAAAGAAGCGACTGTAGTGTTATTTTTTCTGTGTTTTCCTGCTGGGCAATTGTGATGTCGTCGTAGGATATCATTAGGATTATCACTCCTGTCGCTTGAATTTGTGCAGTTTCGTATTTGGCATCTTTGTAGTGTTTTAAATTTTATTTGATTATCAGCGCTGTTTCGCCTTTTCCGGGAAGGCCTGGAAAAAAATTATATAGTTATATTTTGACAATAACCTCTTAGAAGGATTGCCAATATAAATTTCCCACCCCTATCGTGGGATATTCCTTATATGGCGAAGAGCAACTCCCAAAACGTACTTGACGGTGTTTTTCAATGCAATGATTTTGGTAAAAATATTAATTTGGTAAAATTCGATCTCGAGATTTTAACATATCTTTGAGATACCCGCCTGAGAATGAAAAATCCATTTTTGGATAGATGTAGTTTGTACACATCAATTACATTCAGAGGGAGTTTATGTATGAATTTATGTACTATCGCGGCTGAAAAAAGTAATCGATTGATTGTCCCGTTGTAAATATGGTTCTCACCAGTGACGCATCAATTAGATTATATTTTATTAGTGTCAATGTCATATCCTTTTTATATTTTTTTACTTGAATATTTAATCACTCGATCGCGCAGTGGACGCTTGGTCTAAGGTTGGCGATGACATAACCTTTATCTGCTTAAGTGTAATAACATTAATTTTACGGAATTATGCTGTCTTTCTATTTAAAAAAAAACTAAATATTACCCCGCCAATGACCTATTTTCAAAATAATTCAATTAACATAACTCCATATTTAGAACAGAAGCTTTTTTGAAAAACCTAGGTACATGCTTAAAACTCGATTAATCGAGTCTACCACGCAAAAGATCATAACAAGATGAAATTTGGTGGAGTCGTAAAATTGTATGTCCTGATCATAACCCTGAGTTTGCGACTTTGGAGGAGGGCCGCTCGCGCCGCCATCTTGGAAATATTGCTGCCAAAAGCAATTTTTGATTAATATCTACTTTTCTATTGGTCCCATGAAAATTAAGTTAAATAATATCTTAAAGAGCATAAAATTCTACATAATAGCTATTTATGTAACCAGTTGGGAAAAGTACTATTTTGTGTAACGAGCAGATTTCTACGGAACGAGCGCTAACAAGTTCCGCAAAAGGATGCGAGTTACATAAAATAGTGTTACCCAACGTGTCATACAAGATTTTTTCTAATTTTCACCAATTTTATATTTTATGAGAAGAAAAACATGAATTTTATACGTTTAAAAAACAATGCAGTAGGTTTTAACGGTGTGACAGCTTGTCACTTTCATAGCTTGTCAGGTCTAAATAACCTACTATGTAATGAACTGTATCTACGACTACTATAGTAAATGCTAGATTACGTACTACGCATAAAGAAAGTAAGCGAGTCCTTACGAACTGTCATGCGTAAAGTGCAAAATCGCACAGCGCGGACTTAACATTACACACATGCTCTCGCAATTATTATCGTTAGATCTAGTTCGCGGTGTCAGATCCGATTGACAGTGTTTCGAAATTGTAACTGTCAATATCACATAAGTATTGATAAATGTAATTTTTAGTAAAACATATCATTTTATCGATTAATTCTTTTGAATTTAGGCTTTAAAATTGAAAAAGCGAAAAACCCAAAACTGCCACAAACAACATCCCACCAGAAAAATCGCGTGAAAGGTATGAACTTGTGTAGCAAAGATTCATGGAGAGGAGACGGAGAGGATGAATTGTCAAAACAAATGAAACCGTCACGTCGTCACTTTGGGCTATGTATGCCATGTTACGCACAACAGTTAATATTCGACATAATATGAACATTTCCAGTTACGCAAAACTTCTGGCACTGTTGAAGAGAAAATCTGATGGTTTCAGAAGTAAAAAATTAAAGACGCTCACTTCAGAAGAAATTAATTAATTTCTGAAAAACGCAACAGACAACGAGCATTTGTTGTCAAAGATATATCAGAGATACCCATCACATTTCTTGTAAACTATAAAAATACACTTGAACATTTTATTATAGGTGATTCTAATATATGGTATTAGCGGTGCCTGCAGGAAGCAGGAACTGGGAAACATAAAAATTGTGAAGACATAGAATATACTGGGAAATTACTGATAAATAATTAAAATCCCAGATTCTAAGACAAATACCCAACGTTGCTTTAACGTGTCTAAAAAACGGTAAAGAAGAACATAAATTTACGTCCCTCAGAAAATACATACGTCCTAAGAAATACATAAATTTACGTCCCTCAGAAGTAGATACAAAACGTTTGCCAAATGTTTTTTCTAAATTACCAATACAAATAAATATATTTGGGACAAATATATTTGGTACTGTTCCAAGCAAAAACGCAGAGTTTCTGGGTTTGGCGGATCCGAAACAATACACTGGCCACTGTTTTACGCGCTCGTCGGCCACCATTCTTGTGGATGCTGGAGGTGATTTGCTAGCGCTGAAGAGGCATGGTGGTTGGCGCTCGTCTGCAGTGGCTGAAAGCTATGTTAATAATTCTATCAAAAACAAAACTAAAAATGCGGTAAAGATTACAAGTGCTATTTATGGTGGTCGTCAAATGAAACCACCGGTAGATATGTTAATATGGCTTCATCCTCTGGGGCCACTATGTTCCATGACTACACATTGGCGGAATCTTCTGTAACTTCTGCTCTTAACAATAATGTCACTATGGCCCCATCTAATGCCACACTAGTTTTTCATAATTGTACTATTACTATTAATAATTATTATCACAAAATGAAAATAAAAATATTTTTTATCTTGTTTCTACCTGTTTAATACTAATTAAATGTGGTCGTAGATAAAATATAATACAAAGTGAAGCAATTACGTAAAGTGTAAAGATAGTTGTAAAGCAATTACGCCCTCGTGGAATTACACTTTTTCCACTAGTGCGTAATAGGCTATTTACAACTCTTGTTACATAATATACTAGTACAAAACTAGTTGCGTAATATTTTACTTTTCGTAACTGGTTGTGAAAAGTAAGACGTTTTCTAACGTCATGGGTTTTGAAAAGTATATCACTTTACATGTCAAATAAAAAAAGTATATTACAAAGCCTAATACCCAAAGTATATTTCAAAGAGTCTCACGAATGCATCACATACGTACAGGGTAAGTCTCATAAGATTGACACCCCCCCTTATCTCACTTATCCTTTGCCGATTTAACTTTAAGGAGTGGGCGCGGTTTTTGATGAATTTTTATAATCTGAGCACGGATATTAAAAATCTCGTAAGATATACAGGGTGGAAAATAAAACATGATTTTTTTTAATGGAACACTCCGTATATTTTTATACCAAAATAATGTCCTTAATTTTCTGAATAAAAAAATATCTAATTGTTATATAATCACTCCACCTGTTCGTGAGATATTACTAAAAACTTATCACATTACGGGTGTCAATTATAAAACAAAAAACATATCAAGATACCTCTGGAAACAATGCCATTTATTGAGATAATAAATAAATAATATATAGGTGACAATAACACTAACGAGTAATAACAATAAACAACATAAGCCTAATAAAAACAAATAAAAGTCAATATTAATACATTAACACAATAGAGTTACACAATTTTATTTATTTACACGTAACGTAATTAAATATTTTCCACGTAACCACCACCATTCTGAATACACATTTGGCATCGCTTTATAAAATTGCTTCTCACCCTTTGAAATATATCACCATTTTGGTTTAATTCCTCAATTTTTACAAGTATGCATTCTTTTAAATCATTCATATTATTAAACACCCCAGTTTTGTATATATCTTGTTTTATCGTACCCCAGAGAAAAAATCCATAGGTGTTAAGTCCGGACTTTTAGCGGGCCAATGTATAACGCCGTGCCTTCCTATCCAAATAGGATATTTTCTGTTTAGGTAATCGGTGACGTTCCTTGCAGAGTGTGGTGGTGCTCCATCCTGCTGCCAAATAACAGATCTGTTGTCCACTAAATTAATATTATCTAAATAATTTTCAACTGGATGTTGGAGAATATCCACATAACGTTGTGCATTTAAGGGCCCATTTATAAATACATGACCTACAATAGCATCCTTGTGGATGCCACACCACACGTTTACAGTTTGGTATCCTTGTTTTTTTATTTTTTTTACAATATGTGGATTTTCCGCTGGCCAGTAATGTGCACTTTTTCTGTTAAAAATTCCCGCAGTAGAAAAACTGCTTTTGTGAGTCCAAAAGACATGACTTAGAAACTGATCATCTTCCTCTATTCTATCAAGTATGTCTCTGCAGAAGGTTAACCTGTCTTGAAGGTTGTTGTCGTCTAAATATTGAACGGGCAAAATACTATATGGTTTAAAATTATGGCGATGTAATATTTTTATCACACTTCTTTGTGATATATCCAATTCTATTGCTGCGGCATAGGATGATTTGGATGGATTTTCAGCAAAATATAATAACGCGTTGAGTTCTGTGTCTTCTCCTGTTTTTGTTCTTCGCCTTTTCTTGTCTCTCAGAGATTCCTAAACTTTGCATAAATCTTTTTAAAACTATTTTTGGAAGGAACATACTCCCTCCGAGCAAGAGACTTATTCTTGTTGCACTGAATATAAATTTCAAGTAACTCTTTTCGCTCTTCCAATGAATATACCATTTTCAAAATAACTTGCTTCTTTACGAACACTACGTATTTTTTACGCTAATATCTAAGAGAGTGAACTACTATCTCACAAAAAACTGGATGACATCTGTCAACAAATAACAATGCAAATATGCATTGTTTCCAGAGTTATCTTGATGTTTTTTTTATAATTGACACCCGTAATGTGATAAGTTTTTAGTAATATCTCACGAACAGGAGTGTTTGGATTCAGAAAATTAAGGACATTATTTTGGTCTAAAAATATACGGGGTGTTCCATTTAAAAAAATCATGTTTTATTTTCCACCCTGTATATTTTACGAGATTTTTAATATCTGTTCTCAGATTATAAAAATTCATCAAAAACCGTGTCTACTCCTTTTTTGAATGAGTTAAATCGGCAAAGGATAAGTGAGATACATATTGAAGCAAGCCATTGGAATTAGCGTTATTATACCTATGTACTTATTAATTATTAATAAGATGCAGTGGATTATGTTCTTCTATAATCTAGATATTAGATATATAGAAATATGATAAAAAGAACATGGTTTTTGGCATGGTGAAATTTATTTTGTTCTTAATGTAATATATTTGCCAATATGATTATTTAAAATGCCCTCCCTAGAAAAACTACACGTACACTAAATATATTCTAATCAAAATCCAATCACGCCTGTTAATTTATCTAAAATATTTTTGATCAAAATTCGATTAAGGTTGGTTATCGTTTTTGAGTTATCGAGTTATAAGGAGTATATCATTCCAAAAATGTTTTTTTCTTAGTCAGGATATCTCAAAGATACGTACGTTAAAATCTCGAGATCGAATTTTACCATATTAATACGTGTATCGTATCAAAATAATTTTATTAAAATACACCATAGACTTTACAAAAGCATGATACTCAATGGAAAAACATAATCGTAACTTTGATTAGGCATAAATTCATAAGTTCAAAGTGTAAAGTCTGATTTCAGAGATTAATGTTTGAACTCAGAGATTAAAGTCTGATTTTAGAGATTCAAGCCTGAATTCAGATTTTAGAGTTGGAATTCAGAGATGTCTGAATTTAAAAAAATATAGACAAGGCTTCGTAGGCCAACAAGGATGTATGTCTTTGATTTTTTTAACCTACGTATTCGATTTAGTAAATCAAAAGTAATATAATAGTGTACTTTAATATAATAATATAACTAATATAGTACTAATATAGTACTATAATTTATCTTGCTAGTATGGATGACATCCGTTGCCAAGAAATATACTGATATGATGAAGTGGTCCGAAACCTTACTTCTCCAGAGGCGTATATGGCCGGATGAGGCTAAAATGTAGCAGCTCCTACGTCCGTCGAACATCTGCTCCGACATGTGCAGTGTAAATTCCTTTCAGCCAGGTGCCTATCGTTCCTTTAGCCTTTTCTATCTTCTGTTACACCCTAAACGTACAATCGTGCCTCTGACAAAGTTTAAATAAATTTGTATATCTTCCAATTCTTAAAATTACGATGATTGTTAGAATGGTCACCTAAAAACTGTTAACATCGCTATTTGACTATTTCGGTACCTAATTATTAACTATCGCTATTTGACAATTTCGGTGATTATTAACGTATTTCGGGACCATTTTTACAAAACACCTACTCCATGTAGATAAGGTTTCTGGATAATTATTAATAAAATTGGTATCAAAGCATTACCAAATTTCCAGATGAAATAATAAAATTAAAAGTACAATCAATATTTAAATTCTGTTAATTATGTAATTTAAAATTCTTAAAGACAGAGAATACCTACATCGTATATCACCAACTATGTGAAGTTAGCGAAAGGAAATAATATTCTCAAGAGAAAGAACATGACAGTAAGATATAAATCTGTAAAGAAAATTGCACAAATACTGCTGACAAATAAAGACATATGCAAAATTACAAACAGAAGGTACAAACGGAAAATAACACAATATACTAACATGTAACTGTAGAGTTACATATGTTGGTCCGACTGGTAGATCTGTAGATCGTAGGATTAAATATCATCAAATATCACAGACTGCTCAAAATTCAAGTCAAGTCAACTGTAGCCTTTTTACCAACTAGGAAATCATGAGATATATTGAAATGGAGAGGGATTTTCGGCAAAAAAATCTAGGAACATATGATGAAGTATAATCAGAGCGATTAGTAGTCATGAAAACGTGTAACAACAGAAATAGGAATGACGGTTATAGATTGAGTTATATAGATTCTAGAAATAATATGTTCACGAAAAAATAATAATAATTTGGGGAAAATGCATAGGTCATGAACCTCAAGTAAATATCCAAGTTTGTATATACAGATATACAAAAATAGGACACAGAACACGCCGCCATGTTCTCCATTGTAATATAGATAAGTACATTGATTATGATATATTGTTAATAAAATGCGAAGGAAAACAATACAACAGCACGGTATAAATAATTATAAAGATCCAAGAGAATTAACTTACCACAATAGCATCACCTATATTTTTTCAAATAAATATATTGGTATGAATCAGTTATACATAGTTCAATGTTAAAAGCAGCAAAGTGCACTAGAACATGTCTCAGAGGAAAGTGTTTTTTGAAAAACTTTACGAGTTCAAATTAAGAACCACCAATTGGCATATATACAAGCCTTATCTGTTTGATTATTTCGGAGTCACTGAAATCATCAGTAGTGAAAAAAAACGTGCAATACTTTTAGAAAGATTGGACGAGGAAGCCTATAAATTCATATCAAATTTGTGCCACCTAGTACCACCCGAAGAAACTCCACTTGATTACTTATTACTACTATTTGATGAACACCATGCGCCAGAAAGATCTGCTTTTCTGGAACAATTTATAAAGCAAAGAAGTCCCTGAAGAAGAAACGCTTGAAATACTACATTTCAATTTATTCCAGAATTGAAGATGTCTCATATGGACGCGTGGAAAAAGATATGTTACTCTTTATTTATTTAGCACTACACTACCCAACAGAAATTCAAATTACTAGGTAGGAGATAAGTACCTAGGTACATAATATACAGATGCAATGTACAGATACAATATACACATGCAAATATACAGATATATCACTATAATAAATATGTTTTAACAATAAAAATATAGTAATGCAAGCACACACAAAACAAAACAAAAATATAATTTACGACTAGGGAGTTAAATTTTTTATCGCAGCTGCATTGCAGTGGAATATATCAAATTAATCTTGAAGGTTATTATAATTTGCACAAATATTATATAGGGGTGAGGATTTTTTAATTTTAGTTCTAGTGGTGGGTAAATAAAATAATGTCTTTTGTCTAGAACCCAACCTTGATGTCCAAAAATTCAATAAACTTAAGTACATTAAATTGAAACATAGAGCATGGCGTGACTTTAAGAACTTCAATGACCTCCTAGCACATGAGGAGTTTAAATTATTAAGAGCGTGTGTCAAAGAACTGATTGAAGTGGAATATAAAAAATATTGTTATGACAGAAGAAAATATAAAAATAAATCCTAATAAGTTTTGGCAGTTCATTAACAGTAAGAAAACTAGTAACAATTTACCGACTGATATGTATTATAAGAATCATTATGTAGGCAACAAACAGTTGGTTAATGCTTTTGCAGAATATTTTTCAAGTTCTTATATCACCCCTAATAGTTCAACTGAGGACGATTTGGTAGATGAAAGTAATGATTTTTTCCGAATAGACGAATGTATAGGGCAAGAAGTGCTTTGAAAAAAACTGCTTTGAAAAAATTAAAGCAAGATACACAATTACCGAGTACACTGATAAAATTCCAGCTTTTATTTTAAAAGATTGTGCCACTGTGTTCCACTGTGTCCACTAACATTTTTATTTAATTTGGCTCTCAAATCAGAATTATTACCTGATTCATTGAAGTGTTCGTTCGTTGAAAATAATTCCCATATACCAAAACGGTATTAAAAATAATATTGAAAATTACAGACCTATTACAGACCTATAATTGTCAACAAATTCTCCAAATGTTTTGAAATTTTGTTGTATGAACCAACGTTTTCTTATGTAAAACATCGCATTACGGAATACCAACACGACTTTTCCAATGGAAGATCTACCTCAACAAATCTTTTTTGTATAACCCAATATAACGCTAATTCGCAAATTGATGTCATATACACCAGTGGCGGCTTTAGAATTTAGTCTTGGGGGGGGGGGCGCAAGTAGTGTTGCCACATTTGAAAAATTGAAGAGCGAGAAATTTCTTTGAGTAGGTAATTATATAGTGACGTAGTCATAATTTCATTATGGGGCTGGGTCCGAGTATTATTACCAGGATATTATATCTGCCCCGTGAGGCGTCGCAGGCGAAAATTTGGTAATTTTTCAAGGTCACGGGTCAAGGTCATTTGGTAATTTTTCAAGGTTTTCCTGGCATATCAGAATTTCAATGAAAAGTCCATTTATATCAAAATACCGACTATCACAAGAAAAAGTTTTGGAACTCCATACCTTTTTCAAATAAAAAAAATATATTACGAATAAGTTTATTGAAATAAAATAAAATGATTTTTTATATTTTTCTAAACATTACAAATAAAAAAAAATAAAAAATCCGAGTAAAAAAGAAACTTCGACAGAATGTAAGTAGGTACCTATAGCATATATTTAGGTCCTTTAAATAGCAGTGATGCAATCGAATAGTACAGGGTATAAAACATAAAACGATGGGCAGCGCATGGTGGATATGGATAATGCTTAATATGTGGATAGTCAAACATATAAAACTGTTCGTAGGTTTTATATGTTGTGGAAAATACTTACTGGACAAAAAAAATAATAATAACTACAAAAAGCATATATAGTATACATACCCAATATATTTTCATATCAAAGTACATAATAGTAGTAATCTGGAATCTGCCATGTCCTTTGGGGGGGGTGCGAGCGCCCCCTGCGCCCCTCCTCTAAAGCCGCCACTGATATACACTGATATTTCACCAAGGCATTTGACAGACGCGATCACAGCATTTTATGTTCAAAATTTAAAAAAATTGGTTTCAGAAAATTTATTGCTATTTTATAAATCATGTCTCTAGAATAGACGCCACCACATTGAGTATTGTGGTCAGCAGTCTGCAGAATTTATATCTACATCGGGTGTACCACAAGGCTCTGTGTTAGGGCCGTTATTTTTTAATATTTTCATTAATGATATTATAGTTGACATTGGCGTAAATTGCCTATTATATGCGGATGATGTGAAGTTGTATAATAAGGTAAATGATGTAAAGGATTGCCTGGTTTTACGAGCTGCCATTGATAAAATTAGTAATTGGTGTAATTTAAACAAGTTATAATTAAATATAACTAAGTGCAATGTTCTAACATTTTCTAAGAAACTTCGGCTTATCGAATTTAATTACACTGTAGAAGAGTCAGTCCTTACCCGTCCACCAATGTTTCGTGACCTCGGTATAACTTATGACAGTAAACTGTCCTTCAATTATCATATAAACACAATTACCAGCGAAAGCTTTAGGTCACTCGGATTTATAATAAGGTGTTCTCATTACTTCAACAACATGCAAACTCTGAAACTGTTATACCAATCTTTTGTTAGATCCAAATTGGAATATTGCTCAGTTATTTGGTCTCCTCATTATAATGTCCACATACAGAATTTAGAGAGAATTCAGAGACGTTACTTAAAGACATTGTCTAATAAGAAATATGGTATCTATACTGCTATTGGCTTCCTTCAAACCGTTGATTGAATTATTCAGATCAACGCTCAAACCGAACTTTTAAACAGATACTCGCTGTCGAGTCTTGAGTCTCGAAGAATTAATATTATAACAAATATTCCTTTACAATTTAATAAACAATATATAACAGACTGTGGCGCTATTTATATATCTTAATCACCTTGTATATTGAGATTTTTGTAGAAAATACGATATTTAAATCAAAAATCGACTTGTTTGCAGATTTTCCTTGGAAATTACTACTATAACAATGAGGAGGGTATGGAAGCATTTCGCGCTAGAAGGAACTTTTTTTTGGATGTTTGGGTGTTTGTGTACTAAGAGGGATTTTTCTTAGTTAGGTATAGGCAAACGGTTAAATGTCATTAATGTGACTTGGACTGAAAGAGAGAGAATGGGAAAGAGAATAGGAAATAGTACAGTATACTATTTCCCATTCTCTCTCTTTCAGTCCAAGTCACATTAATGACATTTAACCGTTTGCCTATACCTAACTAAGAAAAATCCCTTTTAGTACACCGGTACCTATGTAGCCCACAAGCAAATTAATTGACCGAAAACCGTCTGGAAGTGACTTTGGGAAAAGGTTCTAAATAATTATTCTATAACACATTAAAGCATACAATAATTTCCTTTCAAACACCAACTACTCTTCCGGTCATCATGGCTGAATTAACATTAAAACAAAGAGCACGCATTCCTGGCATTCCTTCCCACAGTTTACTTACTTTTATTACAATTAATTACAATCTTGGTGTTTGCAGACTATTTTTTTGGTGGGCAATTAATAACAAAATTACGAGATGAACATAACGTTTACCAAGTACCGCCTTGATGTGTATTGAACCGGGTAAATTTCGAGATTTTAAGAAATATGCATGCAAATAAAATGAAGCGAATATTATCTAGTACAATTTATTATACAGTATTTAAATTAATATTAGTAATGTAATTTGTAATTTTTAATTAGTAAATACATGTTTTGTTCATTCGATTCATTTTTTCAGTGTGAGCGTCACACGCATAAATATAAATAATGTATACCTATTTAGTATAATGTCATTTTTCCATTAGTAAATCGTATTAAACATTAAGGAATACCGACTATTCCACACATGCCTTAAATACACCAATAGGATATGGACCTTCCTATTAAAATTTGTTGTGTGATTGACCGTTCATCTCACTTAAATCAGCTCGAGCGGGTGGTTTCTTTTTATCACCTGTCGGCCAGCTGTTCTTGAAAAGCCTGCCTCAAAGAGGTTTTTGCTTTTACATACGTCGGTACTTTTATAAAATAAGAATAACCCATTCGACTCTATATCTCAGGATTGGGAACAGTACAGTAGCGGTACGCAGTGGAGGACTATTTTAGCGGCACGACATGTATTGGAAAGAAAAAAACATAGAAGCAAGAAACCAGGGAAATATATTTAATTTCATTTAAAATTAATGCAACATTATACAGCGCTAAAATATTGCGACAGAATAACTAAATTAATATTTCCCTTCTGCACTAATCGCTGTATATTTTTTGTTTTTTCTTGTCTTTTATTGCTGTCTGATGTTTTGGAGTTAGATTGTAGACATTTTTTTACCATGATTTACCAGTTGTAAATAAAAAATAACTAAATTTAAAGTTACGGGTTGCCAAACAAGAAATTATAGAGATTTGCTACTACTTCTTTCTTATTTTATTTCCTTTCTACGTAATTAAATGATACATTAAATTATATAAATTAAATGATATGATACAACCAAAGTCAATAATTTTTATATGAGTCTGTGAAGATAGAGATAATGACTTGAAAAAATCTACGTTCGGGAAAGTACATTTCAGTTCGTACATTTTGCTCAATCTTCTCATTCTACTTACTTTTGAGATTGTTTAAGCAGATATTTTTCTATTGTATGACGTTATCATCGTTCAGAATTTGCAAATTATATCAGTAGAGTAAAAAATCCTAAAATCAATTCATACTTCCCTTTACACCATCACAAACATAAAATCCGTTACCTTTAAAAAGAAGAATATTTTGGAATAAACTACTTATCAAAATGGTCATTATCACTATCTGCAAAAAAAATTATCACTGGTAAAACTATCCGGTTTCTGTTGGTGACTTAAGTAGATAATTAGATTACTAGCCAGTAGAAACGGTTTATTAAATTCACCGGCAAATGTCTATATGTATTTTTGTTCCCTGTATCTGCCAAAAATCAGAATTTCTTAACTACTTCTTTATATCTCCTCTTCGATTACGTTGGGTAAAAAACCAATAATGTTTTAAAAATAAAATTTATTTTTATGTACTTCACTGTTCCTGTTCAATAATACGTATATCTCGTGAAGGGGAGGACGGTGATGCGGGCGGATATACTGGCATCTGCCAGTCGCGTGGCCAACCGGACTTTAAAATACTTTGGAAACCTGCACGTGCAGTAATAATTTTGTGTACACCCGGTACTCATATGGAAACAAACCGTATTATGGAGATAAAAAGTTAACACGTAGCGACATTCTATCAGAGGCAGAGAAACCAGATCACATAGGTAATTGTCACACGGCTGTCGCAATCAATAACTTATCAAATGTCTAAATTAAAAGTTGTGAGATCGTAATTTGTTTAAATATCCATACTTTAGACTTTACATTTAGCACTGCATTCGCAATTAATGGTGGCGGCGGTGGCGCCTCATTGCGCACGTAAAGGTACGCCTCCGATTAATACTATTGGTAAAACTAATAATAAAGAAAACAAGTGTTTTACCATTTACCTATTATTATTTTACTTTTTGGTGTTTCAAAATACTACTGATATGTATATTATACCCCTCAATAATTTTGTATGTATTAAAAAGTAATGAAACTAATATTACTTTGTAATATAATTGAATATATTTTAAGAAATGGTATATAACAATAAGTAAATAGTACATATACACATATTTCACATATTATATTACAACAGCACACAATTCGGCCTACTGTGGAGCAATAGAAATGGTAATAGTAATATATTTTTGTGATGTATAATATTGTATAATGTAAATAGACTACAGCTGTTGTAATTGTCCGAGTAGGTACATATCAATGTTGCTGTCATCACTAGACTACTCATTCAGGTATATAATTAGCAGGTTCACTTCACTTTCTACATCTATATTTAACTCTGCAAATAATCGTGTCCAATTTGGACACACGTTGACACTGTTTCTGCGACTGATCTACAATTATTGTATTAAATTCTACGTTTGACATTATATAGTTTAAACAATATATTTTTTTGAGATACGTTGTTTTTGACTGTAGCCCGAATTAACTCAATTGGATTTAAATCTGGATGATATGGCGAGATGGAAAACAGTGTACATGTGCATGTAACATCTCATCAAATTTGTATCTTACATATTGTTCTTTACTATTTTTAATCGATTCATACCATTCAGGTTTCAAGGCAGTTAGTTGACAACATATTTTTTTCTAGTGAGCCAGTCTATCGATCTCTGCTTTCTTAGAATTTGATACAGGATTAGAAACAATATTTTTTATACATATATAATGCATTATTATTATTAACTCACCTGTCGCTTGGGATGTTATATCTTTGACTTCCTTCAATATTTCCGGATCATTTTTTGCGTTTTTAAAATAATTATATACGTTGAAAACTATCTCACGTGCCTGACTTTTAACTATAGGGTTGTAAGGTTTGCTGCACTAAGGCGAAGATATTTCGTAACAATAACAATCACACAATTCGTAACAATGTTCACAATCAAAATATTTGTATTTAGATACGTACCTACACCTCGCAGTTACGCCGCTGAGTGGTTGAAGGACCAGGCGCAATATCCCTTCCAATTTCAATAATGGCTCAAGTAGGCGGTGCATAGCGAAAATTGGTTTTTCGTGCAGTGCCATCATAAATTGCATTTGCAGTATCTTTAAACACTTAGCCTAATAACTTGTCTTATTCACCAGAATTTTGTTACCCTCCTGATTATAAAGCGGTAATGTAGGCAACAAAAGTTTGCCTAAGCTAACTCAGCTTTCTTTAAAAAAAGAAATAAATTAGTAGTAGAAATAAGTTCATACTTCATACGGTGGGTATCAAATCTACTAATTATCCGTGGACGCCACTGACAGTTACGCAACCACGTCAGATGGTTCCCAACTATACTGCGTATCCAAATAAAAAAAAAAGAACACAGTCCACGATTGTCTTTTTATTTTAAAAATTGCATAGCGTTCATAAATAAATGCTCACAAAAGCGAGGCAAATAAAGGGAGTCACTGATTGACAAGTTACCATAGTAATGTTGGTTATGACAAGATTAATTTGGAGACTATAGTGTCATGAGCTCGAGTATGAGTGAAGAAGGTGTATCTGATAATGGTAAAAGGGCAGCCAAAGTAGGTCAATATATGCTGCGCCAACAACATCAATAACTGTAACAACATTAATTAAATATTAAATCAATAAAGCACCTATTACATTATTTTGTTTGTAATTTTATACTTCCAGGATTTCCGTCAATATTTACTCCCGGAAAGACAAAACTGACCCTTCAGTCCCTGTCATAGGGGAGTGAAGTTAATACTTCAGTCCCGGAAGTACGACAAGCAACGTTTGTGACGTCTCACAAAACAATGTTTAATAACTAAGACTATGTGGCCTTACTTAAATGTAAACAACACGTAAAGATATTAACCAAGTAACGACAGTATTCAGGTACACATTATGGCGATGTAGAATGAAAATTAAATGTAGCCAACGGCTCCAAATAATTAAATACGTGAGATATCTCACCCAACGCTCACTGTCAAGTACGATATCAAACTCTCGCAAAACAACGTGACACAAAGAGAAGGCAGAGGAGAAAGATCTCTCGTACCTAGACCCGACTTGCTTGTTTATATATATTAGACTTTGGTGGTGTTAGACAAACCACCCACCCACTTACAACTTACAACAAATCGATTTTTGTCAGGCGGGTTCTTCATGGGAAGACTGTTAACTCGACGATATTGCAACGGAAACTTTAAAAATTTAAACTTATCTATTTCCCCTCAAACTGTTTGGCTAGTAGACGGCCAGCTGGGCATCCCAGATAGAGAGGGGCTTATAGACCATAGGCCAGATTACGATTGACCCTAATCATCAAAACTGGGACTTCAATGAATGGAGCCACTGCCTTTTTACTGATGAATTACTTATTGCCTGGTTCCTGATGAACGACGCGACGTGGATGGTCGTGCACATCTTATTTTGGGCTGGCATACCTTCTGATTTTCAGACAGAATTTGTTATTGTTGACGAAAACATGAAGAGAAATGTTTATTTACATCAAATTTTTAAGAGCAATTGTAGTTTCTAGATCCCAGAATGTGGTAAACAATTTTATTTACACGGACGATAATGCCAGGCCCCACAAACCACGTATTGTAAACGATTTTTTTCCCAAACTATATAATTCGTATCTGGTTACCTGCATTATCAGCAGAGTTAAATCCCATAGAGCAAATTTGAAATGTTCTACAGAGACGAATATCTAGTCGATAACATAATACAACATATACAATATAAAACAACCTAATAGGTACTGGAAAAATGGAATCGATTTCCACACGAGATAATAAATCCTTTGGTGAGTATGCCACAAAGTTGCAGAGGAGTAATAACATGCAGAGGTGGCCCAAATCATTACTGATAACGGTGTTTGGTAAACGCTCTTATATGTTATATTGTATCTTTGCCCAAACTGATTTAGTATGTATTTCTGTAATAAAAAAATGTTCGAGATGTCTTATAGAACTATGCCACTATGCATTTTCTGTAGGATATTTCCAAAATGGGCTGTAAATAATCGTCCACCAGGCTTCATGTTGAGTATGATAAGTATGATAAGACGAAGGTTCGGCGTGTACTTTAATTAGAACTCTGTTATTCGTAAATTAAGAGATAAACATTTATTCCAGCAACATTTTAAAATGCAACTAATCATGCATTCCAGTCGGTTATATAGAGGATAAGATAAAAAATAAGAAATGAGGAAAAATCAGAATATGTGTTTGAATTAAACATAACCATTAAATCTAATTTCAACCTTAAGCGTCTATATTTGGCATGCAGAACACTGGAATTACCAGAAAATAATAGTTATTTTTAATTGTGTAGTTTCTTGTTTGTGTTAGTTGTGTAGGCTGCTACCTTATAAGATATTTTATAGAGGCATATCAAAGCTAATAGGAATAGGGAATTAGATAGAAGGTATAATTCACAATAATTTACGGTCCCGAAATATAGTGAGGATAAAAAACTTTTTATTCCGTATAATCGTAAATCACCAGAAGTCGATTGGGAATTATAGGAACCCACTGGAACTATGGAAAAATAGAAAAATACCACATTACATTCATAAGCACCGGCGACATGTAAATTAAAATTAGAGACCGTTGTAACCACTTCTTAAAACTGAATGTATTCATATCGACACATGCATGTAAATGATACCCGCATAAATTATTTACTGAAAACATACTTTTATGGCTTTGTCTCATGATCTTATTCAACTGCGTATTACTCGCTACCTGTTATTCATAACAATAAATTTTATAGTTGAAAGGCTTGTGTTGCAACAATAATTAACATTTTTCATGTCAGGACCTTGATCTGGAGATACTGGTCATTAGACTTCAGAAGCTCCGGTTTATCAGTGTTCCATGTGATGTTTTCTTTTGCATAAAAAAATGTCTGTCCTTCTTATCACATAAACCCCCGTAAAATGAATTCAAAAATACTTTCAGCAAACGAAACAAACTTCAAATTTTTTGGGTAGAAAATTCTAATAAATCCCAGAGAAAAAACGCCATAAAATATATTCGCTTTCAAATTTACGTATTTTTTTTGTTTTAGTCACATAATGTCATCATTCTTATTTCCCCCCAAAAATTAGCGAACGTATAAAATTTGGGCAAATTGATGAAGCTACAAAATAGCGTTTAAAACTAGCATGTGATATACTCGTAGGTGTAGGTTACAAATTTGAATAATCAACATTAAAACTTAGTGTATATATATATATATATATATATATATATATATATATATATATATATATATATATATATATATATATATATATGTATATAAATATTGTTTCTAATCCTGTATCAAATTCTAAGAAAGCAGAGATCGATAGAAAATATGTTTTCAACTAACTGTTGAAACTTGAATAATATGAATTGATTAAAAATAGTAAAGAACAATATGTAAGATACAAATTTGATGAGATGTTACATGCACATGTACACTGTTTTCCATCTCCCGCCATATCATCCAGATTTAAATCCAATTGAGTTAATTCGGGCTATAGTAAAAAACAACGTATCTCAAAAAATATATATTGTTTAAACTAGATAATGTCAAACGTAGAATTTAATAAAATAATTGTAGATGAGCCGCAGAAACAGTTTCAACGTGTGTCCAAATTGGACATGATTATTTGCAGTTATATATATATATATATATATATATATATATATATATATATATATATATATATATATATATATATATATATATATATATATATATATGAAATTTTTTGTTGATTGGAAAACGTAATTTGTTGGTACCTTGTAACGTTGGTTGCAGTTTGATAAAATATGTTTAGTTCTTCAACTTCAACAATTGATGTAGGTAGCTTAATTCTAACAACCTAACTTCTTAACGCCTTTATGACTTCGTATTGTTGCTTCCTGTATTATGTGTTTCATTTTACAAATATGGATATTATTTCAAGGAAATTCGTTTAATAGTATATAATTAATTAATTTAATTAACCGGTAACTAACTAGAAATTTAGAATGTTATTGTAATCATTATTTTGTGAAAAATTTTTCACAATATAAATTACTAGTTAGTTAGCTGTTAGTTAAATTACTTTAACCGAGCCTGTTTTTCATTGTTCGGTTAAGACAATTTAGCCAACAGATAACTAATTTAAAATTTAGAATGTGAAAAGTTGTATACAAAATATTAAATACAACAGTATTCTAAACTTCTAGTTAGTTAGCTGTTAGCTAAATTACCTTAACATAACAATGAAAACTGGCTCGGTTAAGATAATTCAATTAACGGGTAACTAACTAGAAGTTTAGAATGTTATAGTAATCAATATTTTGTGTAAAATTTTTCGCAATATAAACTTCTAGTTTGTTAGCTGGTCGTTAAATTACCTTAACCGAGCCTGTTTTTCATTGTTCGGTTAAGGTAATTTAGCCAACAGCTAACTAATTACAAATTTAGAATGTTAAAAGTTTTATACAAAATATTGAATACAACAGTATTCTAAACATCTACTTAGTTAGTTGTTAGCTAAATTACCTTAACAGAACAATGAAAAACTGGCTCGGTTAAGATAATTTAATTAACGGGTAACTAACTATACTGTATCCAACGAGAAAATGGACTTGCACTCGAGCGAAAATTCGGCTGTTTTGGTCAGATCTCCGCCTCTTAGATCATTAGTTCAACGCCCTCAACGTCTTAATTGGCTCAGCAGTTAGCCAGGGCCGGCGCCTGGGTCCGATACCTACCTGGTACCTAATTATATAAAGTACCTACTACTGCCTACCTATTCACAGTTTGTATTTGTAGTCTCGCAAGTACGGTTATTTTAGTTGTGTTGTTTTCGGTTGTGAAATAAGTTTTAAATCTATTATAAGAATGGCAGCAGCCAGAGACGAGATAAATCCACCATTATCGCCAATTAAGAAGAATAAAAGAGGCCAGGTAAAAATAAAAAGGCCTGGTAAAATAAAAACAAATAAAAATATCATAAAATGTCTATTTTAGGAATATTTAGGGTTTTTATTACTTTCATAACGCTCATACATTTATAATAAATTTATGTTAAATAAATAAAATGTTTTCAAAATAAAATTTATTTCACATACTTACGAATTTATTTCATCGAATGACGGTCCTGCGTAGCTCGTTACAGAGCCCCTCCACTTTAGTCGCCGATGCGCAAAGCAAGTCCATTCTCTCGTTCGATAGAGTATAGAAGTTTAGAATGTTATTGTAATCAATATTTTTTGTAAAATTTTTCACAATAAAAACTTGTTGTTTAGCTGGTCGTTAAATTACCTTAACCCAGCCTGTTGTTCATTGTTCGGTTAAGGTAATTTAGCCAACAGAAGTTAAAACTAGAAGTTTAGGATGTGAAAAGTTTTATACAAAATATTGAATACAACAATATCCTAAACTTCTAGTTAGTTAGTTGTTAGCTAAATTACCTTAACCGCATAATGCAAAACTGGCTAGGTTAAGGTAATTTAACTAACGGATAACTAACTAAAAGTTTGGAATGTTGGAGGCAGTCCTTATATATTATATGTTTTAGTACTTATTTTAAATGATTCAATTCGCATAAGTTAAAATAATTTTTGCTTGTTCTGCTTAAAGTATATAATTTTATATGCCAGTCATTAATGACCAAAAAGGTATGAAAAACCAAAAGTTTTCAAATTAACACAAGGTATGATATATGTTTTACTAAAAAAAATGTTTCCGAAAATTTTGCAAATTTTGAATTACGTTGAAGGTAATGTTGCGTTCCTGCATGTCAATTTGCATAAAATTTGAGAAAACGGAAATAAGTTGAGCTGAATTTTTTTTAATAGAGGGTCAAGGTACTTTATTTTGACTCTTTGAAAGTTTAGAAACAGGGTTACAAAGTTGTTAAATATTATTCTAAGCTGTACTTCCAATTTGCAACCTGGAACACTGCCAAATCCTTATCATAAGATGTCAAAATTTACATAATTTTCAAAATTAGTATAGTTCCGATTGGAAAAAGGGGTTGCATCTTTGGATATTATTTACAATAAAGCACTCAGTCTGCCTTTCAGTTACACCAATTTTGCAATTTTTTTTGATGAATGTTGAATGTTGTTTTTAAAAATTTTTATAGTGTTCGTACCTCTATTTTAACTTTGGAATTTTGTTGGAACAATTGACTGAATATCTTCGGTGACTGGCCTATTAGAGTGAAGGTATTGCTTGAAAAGTCTACCTTACAACTTCAAATATAGATAGGTAATAAGCAGCAAATTCAGTAGCAAAAGTGGCTTCACTAAATAATAAATAACCACCAAGATCAAAATCACCGAACATAGTTAAAATTATGAAAAAATCGGCTTGGTAACTTGTAACGGGTTAATACCCAATTTTATATTTCCGTTTGACCACGTACGCGGAAGGACAAGTAATAAACACAAATTGTAAACACATCAACATTACGGCCCTTATAGTAAAATAAAACCAATAGGCATGTATTAAATTAAACAACCAATAGGCGTGATATTGCAACGTGTTCCGGTTTAGGAAGCATATTTCCTGGGTGTACATACAAATATGACAACGACCTTCGGCAACCCGGTGCTTCCTTCGTCATCCTTGAATACTAAAATGTGTTACTGTAGCCAATTGTTCAATTTCAAGTGCCCATAATCGATTGTTTTAGTTATCCTCGAACATATGCACATCCAAATATCCGTATACTTGGAAATGTATACTTGCACTTGTATATCTCAAATGCATGTTGATTGCATGTTGTATATCTCAAAATAACTGTGATGTTGCAGGCTTAGAACTGAGTTTCCCTCATTAATTATGTTAATTTTTTTAAGTTAACGCGGAAGCTGATTATATAGTTTATGGACTAAATATGACAAAAACTAGGTACAAAGTCAGCGGTGTTTTCGTATTAGTAAGACGTTTTTATTTTCTGAAGATATATTTAAATTGTAACTGTTGAGATTAATAATTCGCTGAATAAAGAGCTAGGTTTCTTAGATATTAGCAACTTAAGGGTGAAACATGTAACATCTCTGGATATCAGCAATTCACATCCAACCAGCATCCTGGAATTTATGGCTTATATGATCAAACTTCCTAATACCGTAGGAGAAGCGTAGGTATATAAGAATTTTGCATTATCTGAAATCGATTTTTGTCTGTGTTATACAAATGTGAGCCAAATATGACAGATTTGAATATATTAAGGACTCGCACAACTTTAGAAGATCCTCATTCATAATATGCCTTTGGAGTATAACTGTTTTAAGGTGCTGTAAGCGGTTTTCAATATCTGATTTATATATTTAGTAAACCGTAAATTTGAGTTAAATTAGATGGGTACCTAAGTTTTTACATTCTTTAACTATTTTTAGATTAACGTCGCCCAGTGAAATATTAAGTCGCTCCGTTTCAGTTCCAAACAATATGACTTGAGATTTATTTGGTTTAAATTTGGTTTAAATTCGTTTTAAATTTGGTTTAAAGATTTAAACTTTAAAATGCATAACATCGATCACTGTATGCCTAATGCTTTTATATATAATATGTTCAAATATAACAAATATATAAATAGTATATATAATAGGTGTCTGTTGAAGTTTAAGTGATGAAGTATTAATATTTTAAATTCAAGTATAAATGATCAATAAAACAAATCGTAAGTAGGGGAGACCGGGGTTGGTTGTTACAATTTTTACATATATGTTTTTAATATCTATTTATTGAACATATTACAAAAGCCTATACTGTTAGCATATAGTTCGTACTTATCCCTACATAATAAATAAAGTAATATTCTTTTATATCAAACACAAAATACACAGTAAATATTTTTAAGAGGTTATGTTACTTGTAACAAGTTACCCCGTACGGGGGTCGGTTGTTACATGTCTGGGGTTCGTTGTTACAAGCTTAAACATCATCATCTGAGTCACAGTTTCGGCATACAAAGAATAAACCTGCATATACACACTTATCATGAGCCCATGAATAACATTTTGTGCATTTTACCCACTCTTCACCCGATTTGGATTCCGAAAAATTCTCAGCACAAACTAAACAAATTGCATCATCGTCATCACTTGATTCACTTTCTATGTTTTTTTCACACGTTTTGTCGGTTTTTTAAGTTGTTTCCCTTTTTTATTTGCGGTAATGTTTTTCTTCACTACTTTTAGTTTTATTTCCTGTTTAAGTTTCTTGGCATCTCGTTTTTTTTGGTTCCTCTTCTAATTCATCTTTGTTAGGTGTGTCATAATTCATCTTTGTTAGGTTAGGATTGCAGCTTTACGACGTTTACGACCTTCAACATTGGCTTTGCGTGGTTCAGCTTTTGGGAATGGTCGTATCTGATGGGCTGTAATACAGAGTCTCATTTGAAACACCAGATGATTTAGAAGTAGTGGGTACCTCGGCATTCTGTGACTCAAGTTGTGAGTCAAGGTGTACTCCAGTTGTGAGGTGGTGACTCAAGTGAAGTGTGAGGTATTTGTAAGATCTCTTTTTCGTTTTCTGGATCTACATTGTTAGATTCTTGAGTGAATGATTCAACTTCATCTTGGTCATTAAGAGGGATAGGCCAATCAGTCACAGCACATGAAAGAAACTCATCATCATTAAAAATGTGCCTATTAATTGGGCAAATTCCGGAAACTCGAAATCCGGACTGAATGTTTTTTTGGGTTGCAGCTAATGGTAAAGCATCGCACACAATGCCTGGGATGTCATAAATTGACATAGTCGTTCCAGGATTGTTATTGTTTCTCAACCAAGAATCGCACAAACTGTTCACGTATTTCTTCAGCGGGCCATAGATAGATCGGTCTAGGGGCTGGAGTTTGTGGGAACAATGTGGTGGCAGAGATAAGACTACAACACCATTATCTCTGCATAATTCTATGCCCTTAATGGAAAGATGTGAGTCGTGATTATCCAGAAGCAGTAAAACTGGCCGTGCTCTTGTACACCTCGTATGCTTTATAAAATGCGCAAAAAATGTAGCAAAATCTTCCTGACCCATCCAACCTGACTTATTTGCAGTTCCAATGCATCCAGGTGGGCCACTTGCAACAAAATGGCTCCTATAATTTTTGCGCGGGAAAACAAATATTGGAGGAACCATATTTCCGCTAGCACTTACGGTTACAGCCAATGTAACCAAAGCACCTCTTTCGGCAGAGGTCACAGATCCTACTTGTTTCACACCCTTCTTGGCTATGATTCTGTCAGGCCTTTGAACAGTGGTGATTCCAGTTTCATCGACATTGTAAATGTCGTGGCATTCAAATTTATATCGATCCATGACTTCTTCTAGCAGATTAAAGAATTTGTTCACATTTTCTCTATTAAAGCTTGTTGCTCGGGTAAGACTAGTGGCTTCAGGTGTACGTAAAGACAATGTTGGATTCCGCTTAAGAAATGCTTGTAACCAGTCAGCTGAAGCCATTGCGTTGTCTTGCCAGGCTTGTCGAACGGATATCTTGTTTTAAATAGCAAATGCAAAGGCCAATCTTCTGACCTCTTTAGTCGATAAACCAAAATACATTTTGGAGCATTCGAGTAGGTAGTGAGCGAGTTCAGCTTCCAGTGCATCAGGCAAAATTTGTCGATTTCTCTTGTAACCAACCGTAGGATTTGGTTCATTTGGCCCTGAAAAAGAAAGGTACCTAACAATCAAATATTTTAGGAAAATATTTGAATATATCGATATAATTTATAATTTCTTGAATTTATACTAAACTATATTAAAATGTTAGCCAACTTTGTATTCAGCAAACAAAAATATGACCCATGTAAAAGTATCTTACCTTTGTTTTTCATTTTTTTGCAATATCTCTGCAACGTCATGAAATTTATAGAGTATTCGTCCGCAACCGTCCTAAGAGATCTTCCATTTTCCAGGACTTCTTTTGCAGCCGTATGGAAAATTTCTGCTGATGAATTTCCTCTTTCAGTTTTTCTTTTGTAGGTTCTCATTTTGTTGCCTATTTAACAAAAAGCTCCCTGTAAATGCATGCGAGATAACATAATCTACCTTATTTCCATAAAGACCGTATATCGGGGTTAATTGTTACAGTGTAACAACCTGCCCCATGAACACTGTAACAACCTACCCCAATCACACATTTAAAATAAACCGTCTTACACTAACCTAACCGTGTACTGAATGCAAATGAACAATATACAGAATTAATACTTACATATGGGTGTTTCATCCGACAAAACAGCTGAGGAGTCCTTCTTATATGTAACAGAAACACAAATAGTTAGTTAAAAAATAATTACTAACACGGGCGTAAAACACACAAATTGAAATTACCGGACAACCGTGACACCGATTATGCCGCCATTACAGTGACACATGGACTGAGCGTTAATGCACACGCCAGACTGATGGTGGCGCTGTCTTACACTTCGCGCGGAACTTGACTTAAATGTAACAACCAGCCCCTGTAACAACCAACCCCGGTCTCCCCTACTTCTGTAATGGTTCGTTTCCGTATATGTGTCCAGATGTACAACTGGTAAGTTTAAGTATTTCTTTTCACAAAACATTTCTTCGAGGGTAAAATTTGACATTTTCTCTAATATTATATATATATATATATATATATATATATATATATATATATATATATATATATATATATATATATATATATATATATATATATATATATATATATATATATATATATATATATATATATATATATATATATATATATATATATATATATATATATATATATATATATATATATATATATATATATATATATATATATATATATATATATATATATATATATATATATATATATATATATATATATATATATATATATATATATATATATATATATATATATATATATATATATATATATATATATATATATATATATATATATATATATATATATATATATATATATATATATATATATATATATATATATATATATATATATATATATATATATATATATATATATATATATATATATATATATATATATATATATATATATATATATATATATATATATATATATATATATATATATATATATATATATATATTAATATATATTAGCGTTTGTCGTTTCACAGTCAAACCAGACCAGTTGTCCAATTTAGTCTGATTTGCTGCTGCTCTTAAATTATATACACATTTAGAGGCGTCAAATAAGCATTGTCTACAAAAACAACGTAACTAACTTTTTATTTAATGTCGGGTGTAATGGTACTAACAATTTCCGTCCAGACCGGTTATTTTAGCTTAAATAAGGTACTTTGTCTTTGGATATGTCGAACACATTAACAATATACAAGCTACGAGTTTGCAATGTATGAGAATGAGCCTCTGAATAGTGGTATATCACTCAGAATGGGATTAATAGAAACGATATATTATTATAAAAGTCCCGAAAGGCCGACAACTCACAAATATATTGTTCACAATATACGCTTAACTCATTAGCTATGTTACATCATTTAGCAATTTGTATAGCTAATTTATTGTAATAGTATTTTGGAGTGACTTTGGAATGAACTTTTAAATACGGGATATTCGCGAGGGAGTCCCACAAGGGTGGTCTTGCACCAAAATTTTCAATATCGAACTTTCTCTGTCTCGGTCGTTCGTTTGTTCCCACGGGGCTGACAACCAGGCGGACGACACGGCCATATACACCATACGGCCACAGCCATGGCTCACAAGCTGCGAACTGGGTCGTTTCTTACTGTGACCGATGGAAGACAAAGGTCTAGTAGGGAAAGTTAGAAAAGGAGACAATATTTACACAAAATAATCAAAATAAAACTATTGCACCAATTTCGAGATGGATAGACAATGATGAGAATGTCAGCATACCAAACCTCACTTGTGTCGTCTAATATAAACAACAGAACACATTTTCATATGAGTATAATACATTCCACTGCACTTACAGTGAGTTTGACTGATATTGGCGATATCAACTTGAGTAAATGTAAATTATCAAACTTTTCCATTTGATAATTTTCATCGCAGCGATCTACATATCTCCTAATCAAAGACTCGACGATATCATGTATTTCATACAGAGTTCGTTGCTTATGTACACTCATGGTGGTGCTTCTCTTCGTGGCAGTGGTGATGATGATGATTCAGTGGTGATGATGGTCACCACTGAATCTCGGTGGTGACTTTAATCTTAATTTTGCGGAGGATGCGTCTTTGCCACTACTTCACTTTCTTCGTGAGAAATTCGGTTTACATATGAATAACGACTGGAACATTGCCACGACTAAATCAGGAACAACGAATGATGATATACTGGTCTTCTCGAGAAATTTACACCATTTAGAATCACGAACATATGTGTCACACTTCAGTTACCATAAAGCCAATATGTACAATATCTCTATCTCTCTCTTTCTCACTATCTAAACGAATCGGTAAAGAAGTGTTTACTTCTATCACGTGTACTATGCTGCACGCAGATTTTTTATTCTACATTATTATTATTACCACTAACATAGATGTTTTGCAATAATTTTTGTAGGTAAGTAGTGGTTACCGCCTTCTACAATTTGGAAATATTTCCAGTAAATTTGAATGCTTGGTAAGGCTATTACCTATTCTACCTATCTATTTAAGTTATAGTCATGTTAAAATAGTCGATTTTTTATGAGCCACCTTGTAAAAATAATTGTGAAATAATATTGAAGGCATTTACCAAGATTTTTGCGACAAACTAACGGAAAAACATTCGATTGAACTACGCTTGATCTCCATGAATGCACTTCTTCAGTCAGTCAAAGAATAATGGCGTGAAAATATGTAAATAAGTAGGCGAGATCATTCGTTAAAGAAAGTGTACCTCACGTTTTTACCATTTGATGAGTTGCAATAATTTCCCACAAAAAGACAATATTAAAAACATACAAGGTTTCATTAGAATGAACTGAACATCCGCCCCCATCAGTGAAATCCAAGCAAGTGCCAGGCTATTGTTTTATTCAAAAGTTGTTTTTTTGCGGAATGAACATGATTCTACATAGATTAAGGTTACATTGTTAGTGTTCTAATGCAAATATCCTTCCGGTTTTTGTAAGGACTTCAGCAACCGTTCATAAGGACATCAAAACGTAGGTTAAGTAAATAAGTGATGATGGACTTTCGCTTACCTCGATATTAGGCTGAATTGTATGTTTTTATGTAAGAATTTTTGTAGTTTTTTAATTAATGCCAGTATCTCGGCTTGAATTTTACCTCTTTGCCACGGCGCGGCGTCCTGTACAGTTGATGAGTATACAAAATCCCAGAGACACATTTTGAGTTTAATGTCGTCTAGTAAATACTTTGAGGCGAGCTTTGAAGCATACGAAACTATGTTGCATGTCATATCGCGATAGGTAATCCCAAATGGCCCATCTACAAAATCCCTATGAGATTTAATTATTGAAAGACATGATGAATTTTATAGGTATATAGAATATTTGAAAAGGGGAGATAGTAAGAAAAGCTGATTAAAAATATGAATCCCCAATGAATGTGCTCCGGGTACTTGTATTAAATTTCTATAAATTGCAATTAGTTACAAGTAAATTCTCTAGTTACAAGTTACAAGTAAATTATTTTATACAATAGTATAAAGGTATTAGTTACAAGTAAATTATCCTTGCGATCTATCCTTGTCTGATGCATTTCAAAGTATCGATGGGCTCTCTCATCGTCAGTCAGCATTAGTTTGCAGAATTTCGTAGACGGATTTAGAAGTATTTCGTAGTGTAGGCCATGATATAAAATTTTGGAATTATTTTTAATTATTTATTTTGATTAAAATATTTGATTTAGTTCATGGTAAATAAAAAAAAATACGACGTAGTGTTGTATAAATGTCTAAAATCAGTTAAGTAAAATTAAAGTTCTTCCTCTGAAGATTCTGACGAACTATCTTCGGATCTTACATGAGAAATAGAAATATTAGAAATGTATTATTTGCTATAAAACTTTTACAGAGAGAGATTTCGCCAATATTTTTACATATAATATATACATATAATTGTGTGTTATCGTGTACAGTTACCACGTTACCCCAAAGGCGGCACAATGGGGCCTTAGGTATTTAAAAATGGATATCGGGGCGTCCAGAGGTCACGTGATTACGAAATGGGAATATTATGTTCTACCGTGAGACAACCTCTATGGTATTAACAGTTTATTTAAATTTATTAAAGTTCCAAGGTTATCGGTCCTATAGTATATATGTGTACATATATCTATCTACATACATCCTTATTTCAGTCTGTTTATATTCGGTTATACGAGGGATGCGAATATAAAAAAACGATTAAAGGAAGTACAAGTTATGTGCAATTTTTGGTAAAGTCTCGATGATGGCCCGTTTGAGAGGAAAAAGTCGACTTTCAATTAACTATTTTAAACTTAACCTACAAATTATTTGTATTATCAGCATAGTGACAGCCTGCGTTTATAAAACTGTTTGTGGTCTGGAAAATAGTGGTCGTTAGGGCTTGGTGTGTTTGAAGAACGATGTATCGTGTACTGGATTCTAGTTCAAAAACTGCTGAAAGTGAAATATAATTTTTACTGCTTTTTTAATAATATATATATATATATATATATATATATATATATATATATATATATATATATATATATATATATATATATATATATATATATATATATATATATATATACCTATATATTTCCGTGTGTATGTCCAGATATAGGACTGGTAAGTGTATCTTCCTTATTATTCGTCTATTTGCTTATGTCTCTATGTAATGAAATGCTACAAACCCAAGATTACTTTTCACGAAACAAATATGATTAGCAACGAACTTCAAAGCTAATATATATATATATATATATATATATATATATATATATATATATATATATATATATATATATATATATATATATATATATATATATATATATTCGGTTATACGAGGGATGCGAATATAAAAAAACGATTAAAGGAAGTACAAGTTATGTGCAATTTTTGGTAAAGTCTCGATGATGGCCCGTTTGAGAGGAAAAAGTCGACTTTCAATTAACTATTTTAAACTTAACCTACAAATTATTTTTATTATCAGCATAGTGACAGCCTGCGTTTATAAAACTGTTTGTGGTCTGGAAAATAGTGGTCGTTAGGGCTTGGTGTGTTTGAAGAACGATGTATCGTGTACTGGATTCTAGTTCAAAAACTGCTGAAAGTGAAATATAATTTTTACTGCTTTTTTAATAATATATATATATATATATATATATATATATATATATATATATATATATATATATATATATATATATATATATATATATATATATATATATACCTATATATTTCCGTGTGTATGTCCAGATATAGGACTGGTAAGTGTATCTTCCTTATTATTCGTCTATTTGCTTATGTCTCTATGTAATGAAATGCTACAAACCCAAGATTACTTTTCACGAAACAAATATGATTAGCAACGAACTTCAAAGCTAATATATATATATATATATATATATATATATATATATATATATATATATATATATATATATATATATATATATATATATATATATATATATATATAAATATATATATATATATATATATATATATATATATATATATATATATATATATATATATATATATATATATATATATATATATATATATATATATATATATATATATATATATATATATATATATATATATATATATATATATATATATATATATATATATATATATATATATATATATATATATATATATATATATATATATATATATATATATATATATATATATATATATATATATATATATATATATATATATATATATATATATATATATATATATATATATATATATATATATATATATATATATATATATATATATATATATATATATATATATATATATATATATATATATATATATATATATATATATATATATATATATCTATATATATATATATATATATATATATATATATATATATATATATATATATATATATATATATATATATATATAAATATATAAATATATATATATATATATATATATATATATATATATATATATATATATATATATATATATATATATATATATATATATATATATATATATATATATATATATATATATATATATATATATATATATATATATATATATAATATATATATATATATATATATATATATATATATATATATATATATATATATATATATATATATATATATATATATATATATATATATATATATATATATTTATGATTTGGATAAAATGGAAGAAAGTTATTACAAACAAGAATTGCTTAGTCCTGAACTCTCCTTGAAATGAGCCAGTTCGTACAAACAATAATTTTGAAATATCTTGGATTTATATACTTAGATATGGATAGAAACACTTGTAGCTTTGTTAACACAATTATACTGTGACTTTAAAAAAAATATATTAGCGCAAGAAAATCGCTCACCTCAATATATATATATATATATATATATATATATATATATATATATATATAATATATATATATAT